>PVJX010032350.1:0-20481 GCA_004027295.1 Dolichotis patagonum
TTTTGGGGCCGGGGGTTTAGCTCAGCTGCGTAAGTGCCTGGCAAACTCGAGGTCATGAGTTTGATCCCTGGCACAAAAAAAAAAAAAAAAAAAAAAAAAAATTTTGGAACCAGAGGTTTAGCTCAGTGGCACAAGTGCCTACCTGACAATTGAGAGGTCGTGAGTTCAATCCCGGTACCAAAATAAAATAAATACACTTTTTATTTTAGAATTTACTTGGATTTCAGAAAAGTTGCAAGTCGGCAAAGTACAGACAATACTTTTCCATTATCTTGCATCTCCATGGGGTGTTTATCAGCACTAGGAAGCCTCCCTTGTTGTATCATTGCCTGCAGTCAGACTTTCTCTGGATCTCACTTTTCATGAATGCCCTCTCTCCCACAGTCCCCTCCAGGCCACTATAACTCTTGTGATTTCCACCACTCCATATTGGTTCTTTTGGAATTAGAGAGTTTCTGAAACTTCCCTTTTTTTTCATGACCTTGGAGGTTTCCAGGTACACAGGGTCTGGTGCTGTGTAAAAGGTCCCTAGATTCCTGTCTGGTGGAGATGATTTCTCAGGATTAGACTGAGGTCTGAGTTTTAGGGAAGACTCCCCAGAGGTGAGGCACCTTTCTTGCCATGCCTGTTATCTTAGGGGTAACTGACAGTTACATGCTCAGCTGGTGGTGCTAATCTGGGTTATCTAGGTTGAGTGGCACCTGTCAGATGTCTCCACTGTCCAGGCTGTTTCTTTTCTTTTTTTAGTTCTATTTTTCAGAAGGGATCTCTAAGCCCAGTCCACATTCAAGCAATGTGTGGAGTTAATCTCAGGAGGGGCCGGGTGTGCACTTGTCATTTCGAGCTCTGCAAGGAAGAGTTGTCTCTTTCTATGACTTAGTTACTCACTGTCTGCTTCTACCTGCATGCACTCAGGCTTGGGTATGACCCAGCACTGGGCAACTCTGGCATCAGTACCATGAGCACTCATGGTCTTGGTCTTTCTGCCTTTTGTCCTTCCTGTAACCATAGGACTCACATAGTCTTTTTCCATCCTGCCCCTAGGACTAGCCTTTCTCACAGAGCCCCATTTCCAGTTCCTTTTAATCACTGGAAATGCTCTTGTTTATGTCTCTGCTAAACTGACTCCTGCCAGGGCATGAGAGTTCTGTCTGGGTTTCCAGCCCCAGCTCACACTGGCACATGGTGGGCTTGCATCGTCTTGCCCTCAGAGCAGATGAATGATGAATGGATAAGGCTGAGGCAGCGAGCTGGCCCTGTTCAGTGTTGGGTATCTCTGTACCCACAAAGGGGACCCCAGAACACCTCTTGTAGGCGGGGAAGCCTGCATCCCATGGAGCATGGCAGAGTCCGTGCCACAGGCTGTGGTGAAGGTTAGGCTCTCCCTTTGATCCCCTTCCCAGCCCCTACATAGGGAGATCCTTACACATGTTCTGCCTCTCTACTTCCTCCCAGGGCCACCCAGATACCTGACAGATCCCCCATACCTCCTCTTCCCAGCATGTCCCATCCTGGAGGGCTGGCTCTTTGGTTTGTCAGCTCTCAAATGTGACACAGAGAGAGCCAGGTGTCCTCTTGGCCTGCAGCACTCTCTGTGCAACAGGAGCTCTGGAGGTTGTGGCCCCCAGGGAGCTGTGGCCTCTGTCCAGTCAAGCTGAGCCCTGCCCCCACAGTCCTGCCCTGGGCAGAGATGGAATTACAGCCCCAGGCCTATATCTGTGGGGGCACAGTGCCTCCCTGGGCCTGCCAAGGACCCACTCTAGGGCACCTGCTGCATGCCCAGGGCCACATTTGAGCTAGAGACACAGCCTAGTGGGCTGGGGAAAGATGGGCTCTCATGTGTGTGTGTGTGTGGGGCAAGCAAGTGTCCATTTGTGGCAGTGACACTGGGATGAATGGGGGAAGGAGGACATAAGTAGGAAGAGGGGGAGCAAGACCAGGGCTTGGACCCAGAGGGGTGGCCAGAGGCCTGTGATAAGTCCACTTGGAAGAGGTAACCCAGACTGGCTGGGGACAACTCAGAGCCAGGGACTGGGCCTGGCTATGGTTGTGAAAGTTGGTGGATACCCTATAAAGAGGCTGGGTAGGAAGGGGGTCAGGCACTATCCTGACCTTTGCCAGGACCCTCTCATGGTCCATGGTCAGGATGAGGTGTTTTCAGAGCCTCAGGGGGAAGGGGCCTCAGGCGGGCCTCAGCTCTACCCATAGTGTGGCGAGGACTGATTCAGTCCTGCTGGGCAAGGCACCGACTGCTTCCTGCACCTGGGCCGGGCCTGGCTGTGGAAGCTGGCACTGAAGTCAAGCTACCCTGCCCTCTGCTCCTGCTCTACTCTCTCCCTGCCCCTTCCCTCTAGTCCCCTCTGCTTTCTGCATCTGTCTTCCAACACTGTCCTTCCCTGGTCATGGGCCCTTAGCATCTCCCAAAGCTCAGCCTACCCCGCTAAGCCCACAGCAGGTGTGGACTCGCTTCTGTCCTAGCAGGAGAGTGGGAAACTCTGGAATGCAGAGCCCTGGTGCTTGGCCAAGGAGGTGGGAGTAAGGCTTGGGGAGCAAGGGCTGACAGTGGCATTGGCTCTTAGGAAGGATGGCTGAGAGTGCTTGGAATGGAGACAGGGTGACAGTTGGCTGTGGCAGCTGGAGTGGCAGTTGGAGCTTGGCAGGGGCACGGGCCTGGAGGACAGTGGGGTGGGGCCACTGTGGGGTTGGCAGGTAGCCTTGGCCCCAGAGCAGCTCTGAAGGGTGGTCTTTGAGAAGCCTGGGCAGGAAGGCAGGGCCAGCTGGCACTGGACCTGGCCAAACTTTGCCTAAGAGGAGACCCACCTAGCTTCAGCCTGGACCTGGCACCTCCTCCAGCCCATGGGCAGGGCTCTGCTGCAGCCCTAGGCCAGCCTAGGTACACTGTGGGACCCAGGATGACGTGTGGTGGGTGGTTCCCTGGGCAGCCTAGCATCCTCAGGCCCACAGAGGGTGTCTCCCTCTTGCCCTGCCCTCTGCTCCTGTCTGGTCTCCCAGCAGAGGCCTGGGAGAGGGCAGGGACAGGTTCTGGGCAGTTCCGGGAGGGGGCAGGACTGCTGGGGCTGTTGCCATGGGGACGACTGAGCAATACCACTGGCTGGAGAATAAACAGGCAGGTTTCCTGACCAGTGACGGAGACAAAGACAGCCACAGAAAACCCAGCTGGGAGTAGATAAGGAAATGCTGCCTTGGGGGAAGATGGAGGTCGTGTCCAAGTCCCTGGTGATGGCTAGGGTCTCTCCTCCTCACCCTTGGGACACAGAAATTTATAGAGGCTAATTTACTGTTTCTCTCCAATCTTATTTCCCAAAACTCCTCCCAGGCTGTTCCTCACAAAAGCAGACTGAGGATAAAAGGTGTTCCCTCCTCAGAGTATGGTGTGGGGCTGGGCCCTTCACTGCTCCTCTGCTGCCTTGAAGCCACAAGGTGGGGGCTGAGGGCAGATGGCCAACTGCCACAGCAAGTGGAAATGGTGTTGGCGAGCACTGGTTTGCAGAGGCTGTATATGCAGGATCTGCGAGCCATGTGGGGGCTCTCTTGGTGGCTCTTATGGTCCTTCCAGCTCCCTGGAGCCAGCGGGGAAAGGAAGCATGTTCTGAGCTGCTGTCATCACTAAGCTTGTCCAGGTTCCACGCATGGCCCTGTGCTTCCATCCCTGCTCCTCCAGAATGCCTGGTCTGCTGCTCATTCCCTCCCAGGCTTTGGAGTGTCTCTTGGCAGGCTCCAGACATGCTCACAGGTGGCAGAGGGACCCTCCCAAATGACTTCACCACATGGCCTGGACAAGTGTGCCCTTCTTGTTTTTTTTTTTTTTTTTTTTGGTACCGGGGATCGAACTCACGACCTCGCGCTTGCCAGGCAGGCACTTAAGCCACTGAGCTAAATCCCCGGCCCTACAAGTGTGCCCTTCGGGCCCTGGGCACCCATCCTTTGCCTGTCTTGTCCACTCACTGGTCCACAGCAAGGACCAGGTCTGAGCCCTCATGGCACCTTGGGCACCTGCCCTCAGCGCCCACCATGCCCAAATGCACACACCCTACTCATACCTGTCCCGGCACTATCTCCAGGGAGAAGCTGCTGTGTTTGTGAGGAACTGGCAGGTTTTCAGACAGTCTCGGGGGAAGGTGAAGGCTCTGACAGTTGGACCATCAAGTGGGGCCCAGCAAGACAGGAACATCACTGCCTAGCTTGGCATCTGCCAACCTCAGGTCTGATCCCAGAACACTTTGTGGATGCTGGGCCCACAGTAAACATGATGCATCCTGGCAGACACAGAAGCCTGGGGTCAGTGCAGCCACAGCCTCCCTCCACGTTCTGCTGAGAGGTGGCAGCTCCTCTTTCTTTTTTAATGGTACATTTTTTTAGTGGTACATTGGTGTGGAGGTAGGGTGCTTTAGGTATGGCTTAATCAGGGCTCTCTCTAGGGATTGTTCTTCATTCTACTTTTTCAATGTGTTGGCTGCTTGACCTGCTCTTGGTTCTTAGAGCAGAAAACATGGGAGTCTTGGTTCCTTATTGGCAGCAATGCTATTGGAGAGTGGAGAGGAGTGGGGGATTCCTGCACCCTTGATCATTCCAGAATTCAGCCAGAGCCTCTGCTAAGATAGGCAGCCCTAGCTTGGCAAGCACGATGGACTTCTACTCACAGGCAACATGCTGAGCAATGACAGCACAACTGTGCTCTGGTGGGGCTGTCTCCACTGCATCAGGCAGGCAGAGCTCTTACCACCGGCACTGGCTTCCTGCGGGGGTGTATGGAGCCAGCAGTCTTGGGAGACACTGGGTCTCTCCAGGCCTCACTTCCACTAGAGTTCCTACCAGGCTAATCCAGACACTTGGGAGTGGGGTGGGGCATGTGTGGCCATCTACAGACAGAGGATACTTGAAGGGGCCAGGCAACCAGCCAGATCATCCCAGAGGTTAGGGTGAGCCACTTCAGGGTGACAATGTATAGCCCCTGCCTCACCAGGGCCGTGGAACTCCAGCCCCATGTTTCAGACCAGAGATGTGCCTCTGATGATCCTCCAGGGGAAAGGCCAGCAGTGCCAGCGTGGGCAGCTGGTGAGGGGGCGGGGCAGGGGCGTCTGCACAACCATTTCCAGGCGCCAGAGAGCAGAGGGAGTGTCGCAGGCTTTCATCGCTGGCTGCCAGACCTCGGCTCGCCCTTGCTCACTCAAGGAGAATTCCCCCCAGCCTTTCCTCCCACTGCCGCCCTGTGAATGCTTCCTCACACATCCTGAGAAAGCCCCATCGCGGCCAGCCACCTCCCACCTCCCGAGGAATTCCGCGGCGCTGGCCGGCGCTGGCCCGTCGGGAGGCAGGGCGCGGACGCCGGGGCGCCTCGTGATTGGTTGGCCCGGGGTTCTCTACTCCTCTGCGCGGCTGCCGGCCGCGGGCTCACCTCCCTTCCCGCCGCTGAACCCGGGGCGGGGAAGCAGGAGCAGCGCCGTGGCCTTTCCCCGCGAGCTGGCCCGGAACGCGGGCCGCGCTCGCCACGCCGCTCGCCCGAGGGCTAAGCACAGCATCCGAGGGGGAGGAGATATGCGGGCCTCACCGCGCGGCTGTGGGCGGAGGGAGGAAAACTGACCCGGGCAGCGCGGACAGCGCCTGCCACCAGCTGCGGGGTCCGGGTGAGGCCCAGACTGCTGGCCTCTCGCTTGTCCCCAAAGCCCGCACTCCTCCGGGCCAAACGCACCCTGAGGACGCACGCAGGGGCCGCGCTCCTAGTTGGCACCCGAGCCGAAAGGCAGCGGCCGCCACATGGCCCGCGTGCGCCCAGGTCCCCAGGTTCTAGCCCCGCGGGCCTCGCCACGTCCCCGCGCCCCGCCGTGTGCGCCCGACCGCCCAAGCCGCGGGGAGTCGCGAAGTTTGCAAGACGCGCGCCCCAAGACGGCTAGGCGGGACTGGGGCCACTGGTGCCCGAGGAACCCGC
The DNA here is from genome assembly GCA_004027295.1 of Dolichotis patagonum. Lineage (NCBI taxonomy): Eukaryota > Metazoa > Chordata > Mammalia > Rodentia > Caviidae > Dolichotis > Dolichotis patagonum. The sequence goes on from PVJX010032350.1 coordinate 5,948, forward strand.
ACCCTGGAGCAGGCACCGGGTGCCGTCTTGAGGGCTGGGCCGCGCTTCATCGCCGCTCTAATACGGGGGTCGCCGACTGCCCGCCGCCCCTGGGGAAGGGCGACCGGCGACGGAACCACGCCGCGTTGCCCCCGCGCGCGCCAGCCCAGGGGAGGGGGCTTCCCATAATGCCCAGCGAGCCGCAGCCGGCACTTCCGCTGTCCAGCCGCCGCGGGGGGGCCACGGAGCACCGGTCGCCGTGCGCCCCCGGAGCCCGCAGCGCCAAGCCAGCCGAGCGAGGGGCGGGGCCGGCGGTCGGCGGTGGGGGCGGGGCCGGGGCGCGGGGCGGGCCAATCAGCGGCGGCCGGGCGCGCGCCGGGGGCGGGGTCAGGGTCCGCGGGCGGGGCGCGCGCGGGCGGCGGGGGCCGCAGGGCTGGAGCGGCGCGGGGGCGCGCGTCGGCCTGACGGACGGACGGACTGACTGGCGGGCGAACGGAGCAGACCCGGCGAGCGCGCAGCTCGGACCCTCCCAGACGCAGCACTTGCCCGCCCCGGCGGCGATCGCCGGCGCCGGTCCGGCGGCCGTGGCGCCCGCCCGCGCCCGCGCCCGCGCCCCATGGGGTCACAGGTAAGCGGCGCTGGCTCATTGTCCGCGCGGCCGGGCCGGCGCACCGCCGCAGGAGGCACCGGGCCGGCCTGGCTGGACATATGCCGCGGAGCCGCTCCGAGCCGGGCGCGCCCCCGCCCGCCGCCTGCCGCGCCCCGCCCCGCGGGGGCGCCCTCCCGGGGGCGATCGGCATCGGCCACGGCTGGGGGAGTGCAGCGTGGAGACCCTGGCCCGCAGGTTCAGGGCCCGGCGGCGTGGGCGGGGCGGCGTGGGCGGCGCGGTCCCCGCGGGACTGAGTGTGGCGGCGGTCGCGGGGCTGCCCGGTTCCTGGGCCCCCGGCACCTCCCGCCGCGGCCGCCGCCACTGTCCCTCCCCCGTCACCTCCGACAGGGGAATTTTCCAGTTGGTAATTTCTGCTGCGTCAACGCCCGGCCCCCGGAGGCAGCCCGGGGGCGTCCCACGCCCCCCGCCAGCGCGCCCCGCACGCCCCGCGAGTCCCCCGCCCGCGCAGCCGAGCCGCACCCGGACCCGCCCGCGCCGAGTTTGCCAAGAGTCAGAACTGCGGGAGGTGGGCGCGGGCGGGTCACCGCACCCTGCCGGCCTCGGGGGTCATTGTCTTCTCAGCAGCCGGACGCCGGCCCCATCTCCATTTTAATTACCGGTGGAACCTGGCGCAGGGCCCTCGGGGCCGGGTGGCGAGGGGCGCGCGGAGAGGATGCGGCGCGCGGAGCGCACAGGTTGCGCGGAGGTAGTAGGGTCGACTTGGAGCCGCGTCTTTGTTCCGCTGTAAATAGAGATGTCAGTTTTACAGAGTACCGCAGGTCAGTGTCTGACAACTCAATCCCGAGGGCAAGTGGGGAATTTTTTGCTCCAGCGGGAGGGTTCTGCCAATTTGGGGTTCCCCGGTCCCGTCAACAATTTCACTGTTTGTAAGATTAAAGAGCCGCACACAATAGGGCTGGACTGAGGAGCCTGGGTGGAAGCTAAATGGGGTGAAGAACAGCAAATTTCTTACACTGAAGAAATATAAATAAAAGTTTGACTGAGATTCTTAGCGATTTTCCTTCCGCTTTCAGCGCTAGTCTCAGCGGTGCATTTGGCGAGGGTTACGTGTCAAGATTGTTATCAGCATTGTTTAAAGAAATGCTGATTAGGAAACCTGTGCAGCGGCAGGCAGACACCTGTGCACTGTGCATGGAGTACTTCTGTGTGTCTGTATTGTGTCAGTTCTGGAATCTCTCATGCTGGATTTATCATAGACGCTAACTTCCCGTTTGGTAACAGACTGGATATGGCTCTGATGCTGGCCCTCACTGCCTGTGCAAGGCAGTATTTCCACTCAACAAGAGTGGAAAATAAGTTTGTTCTTCAAGAGGAAGATTGTGGAAGGGCTTATAGAAGAATTTACCAAAAAATAAAGCAAACAGTAGTACTTTATCGAAGTGAAGTTCTTCCACTAGGTCTACTTTGCGGTAATATTGGATGTTTTGAACGGAAGACTTTGGGGGCACATCGGTCTTAGGAAAACAGTGAGTGATGGAAGCGTTTAGGCAGCAGCTATCGCAGGTGTAATAAAGACTTTAGCACTATCTCCCCTGAAAGAATTGTAATTATTTTAATATACTTTTCTGAAGGGTGAGGGAGCGAGTGTTGCTATGAGACTAGACTAGCATGATGGAAGGCCCTCACTTTGGGTCATCTAGAAATCCAGATTTCGTCTTTCCCTCAGGCCTGCCTCTCATCTACCTGACTGTGGATCTGAGAATTTTACTTTGCTTAATTTCTGTTCACTTTAGCTTTCCTTGTGCTCAGAACTGGGCCCAAGCTCCCTTGGACGAGTGGGGCCCTTGACCCTCACTATGCACCGGGGCCAGGCTGACCCCCTGCTACCCTGGCTTCTGGTGTCCCGAGTGTGCAGAGTCCAGAGGTCGCTCTAGAGATGGAGAGGAAATGCCCTTGAGGTGTGGACATGCCCTTATTGTCAGATGTGTTATTTACAAACACTGAACTGAATGAAGTTTTGACAGTGAATTTTCTGACATTGTCCATATGTGGGACTTTTCAAATTAAGGGAAATTGGGCCGCTTTGTCCCTGTGGTCTGTGTTTCTGGGGCGCTGCTCAGCTGTGGTGCTCTCTTTTCCATCAGAGGTCCTCTACCAGCCTCCAGGAGTGGAGGAGACCCACTTAGTACGCAGGTTTAGAAAGTGCTCCACGCCTGTGAACTTGGGCTTACTCCTCACATTACTGTCACTTTTTTTGTGCTCTGGTGCCTTTGGGGTTGCTCTAAGAAGGTTCTGGAAACCATTGCTCCCTCTCTTGCCTATTTCAGGATGCTGGCACTTACAGATGATAGTTCCATTTTGGGGGGCTGCAAGTTTTTGCCCACCTCTTGTTATAAAAAAAAAAGTAGCCTTTTTTGTTTGTTTTGTTTTTATTTTTTGAGACAAGGTCTTGCTATGCAATTAAAGCTAGCCTTGAACTCACTATTGTAGTACAGGCTGTCCTCCAACTTGTGGTAATCTTGCTGCCTCAGCCTCCCAACTGCTGGAATTACAGACCCAGACCACCACCTGGCTCTTCATGTTTTACTTAACGTATTTTCCCGAATGAGAGTAGATTGTTAAGAATTGTCTGGTGAATCTGTCTCCTCCTCTGGGAGAAAAAAAAAAAGATTTAGGTTGCCAGAGTTTGCTGCATGGCCTGACCTCTAAGTAGATGGATGAAGACGGATGATTTCTGCTGAAGCACAAGACTGTGGTGTGGGAACACGCTGCCTGTCCGGGGCACGCTCTCCTGGTCTCTGGTTGCGTGTTGTTTTGGCTGTGAACTTGTGCAGAGTGCTGTGCCCTAAGCCATGAAACCAGTGAGAGTTTTCCTTCTTTCTGCTTGAACACTTTGTGTGCCTCATCCCTGCATGCTTGAGCATGGTGTTCTAGCTTGGTAGTGATGACAGAATGTGCCCTACTGTACATAGAAGGAAAAGAGAAAACACCTTTTCTTTTCTTTTTTTGGGTGCCAGGGATTGAACTCACAATCTCTGAGCTTGCCAGGCAGGTGTTATGCCACTGAGCTAAATCCCTGGCCGAAAACACCTTTTCTAACACACTAAGTGTTCTGCTAAAGGCTAATGGCAAGCAACATTACTCAGATCTGATCAAAATGTGACTTATGCAAGTTGTTCTGTTAGTCAAGTTTCAGTAGTGTCATTTAACTCTTACTTTACACTAAAAATTAATGAGCTTTTTGTTGTTAATTATTGTGTTTTGTGGCTTGGGGATCAAGCCCGGGACCTCAAGTTTAGTAGGTAAAATGCTCTACCATTGAGCTCCACTCAGTCCTGAAAATTATGAAGTATTTTTAAATATCATTCTTTGCATTAAGAAATTACTAATCTTGGGCTGGTGCAGTGCCTGTTGGGCAAGGTTGTGAGTTTGAACCTTGTTACAAAGAAAGAAAGAAAGAAAGAAAGAAAGAAAGAAAGAAAGAAAGAAAGAAAGAAAAGAAAGAAAAGAAAGAAAGAAAGAAAAGAAAGAGAATTACTAATTTAGCTGGGCGTGGTGGGGAATACCTAAAATCCTAGCATTCAAGAGGCTGAGGCAGGATGATTTCAGTGAGTTTAAAGCTAGCCTGAGCCACACAGTGAGCTCAAGGCCAGCCTGAGCTACATATCGATACCTTGTCTCAAAAATAAATTAAGAAATTATTTTTATTTATTTTTTTTGGTTCCGGGGATTGAACTCATGACCTCAAGTTTGCCAAGCAGGCACTTACGCCACTGAGCTAAATCCCCAGCCCCTAATTAAGAAATTATTAACCTAGTTGATTCTGATTAGAAAGTTGATTTTTTTTTCTTTGAGACAGAGTCTTGCTATGTAGTTCAGATTGGCCTTGAACTCAGTGTAACCCTGGCTGGCCTTGGACTTGCATCGACCCTCCCATCTCAGCCTTGAGTACTGGGATTATAGACTTGAGCCACCCATGCCCAGCTTCTCAGTAGAAAGTTGAGAAGCAGCACTTCCAGAGCTTCTTTTTGGGTTTATCAAAAAGGTGCTTTTTGAGTCATAGTGGAGGGATGCTCTGAATTGTCACAGCAGTTCATTAGTATTATTGAGGACCTGTTGTGGATCAGCCTTTGGAACAGGTTGGGGACAGTGGTTGTTGGGATGGGCAGGTGATGCAAGGGACTATGGCATGGCTGCAGATGATAGAAGAGGTCAGGAGTGCGGCAGAGATCTTGAAGGACTATGTAGGCTGCTGGCAGGGAGGTGGCTGCTGGCAGGGAGGCGGCTTCTCGGTCTCTACAGATGATGAGAGAGTGAAGACCCAAGCACTAGATCACAGTGTCAGACCTGGAGGACCTGACGTAGGCTCTGCCTGTGGGGGCAGCAGTTCCAGGGCGATCGGCTGTGGAGGTGGGTGTGAGGAATGGCGTGGTCCCATACAGCACCTTCCCAAGCTGTTGCTTCTGCACATGGCCCCTGCCTGTGAGGTGGCACTGGAACACCACTGTTCCCTTTAGGACTGTGTTGGTGTGCCACTCTTTTCCTACCTGTCCTTGCATGATTCGGTGCCCCAGGTATGCTTCGAGGCCTCTGCTTTCCTTCCTGTTACTGGCTGTCTGGCTTGCTAATGTGTCTGTCATTTCAGTTGCCCACAGAATGGAAAGGACCCATGAGTGTTCATAGATAATGGACTTTTATTTTTTTATTTTTTGATAATGGACTTCTAAAGAATTTCTTAATTTATGTAAAAGTTGAACAGAATTGCAACTTGCATGGCATACTTTTTTTGTTTCCCTCGTTGCTTCATCTGTCTCCTCCTGAGCACTCTGAAGAAAAGGAGGCCTCTCAGGTTTAATAGAAAGCCTTCTCTTGGCTTATATCTGAGCACATAGGAAGCACAGGGCTCTTCTTTGTAAGGTTTGCAGCAAGACGCCTCTGCGTCTTGTGCTGCCTTCAAAGAGCCGCTCTGTGTGTTCTGCTGGGATCAAACCTGGAGGCTGACACGTAGCAGTGCTCTGTGTGGAGCTGCGTCCCGGGGATGGCAGCCTCCATGAGAGGCGACCATCTCTGTCTGCGGATGGCGTGGCCCTGGGACACAGACAGTCACCTGCTCAGCATGGGATGTGGGAGAAGGGAGAGTTTTACCAGTAGCCTTCTCACTCTTTCACTACTTCCCCTGCTCCAAACTCAGGATGGGTCACCACTGAGCTAGATCCCAGCCCCACCCCCATACTTGATTTTATTTTTATGTTTTTTATTTTGAGACAAATTTTCCTACCTTTGCCTTCCAAGTATCTGGGATTATAAGACTGTACCACTGTGCCTGGCTTGTGTACTGTTGTTTTTTTCCCCCCTAAAGACAGGGTCTCACTGTATAGGCTAAGTTTCTTTTCTTTCTTTTTTAGTGGAAATTTATTATTTATTTATTTATTTGGTACGAGGGATCAAACTCATGACCTCGAGCTTGCCAGGCAGGCACTTATGCCCCTGAACTAAATCCCTGTCCCCTAGGCTAAGTTTCAACTTTTGATCCTCCTGTCTCAGCCTCCCAGAGTGCTGAGATTGCAGGCATGTGCCACCGTGCTCAGCTCATTTTTCTCAGATTTTTTTTGGTATCAAGAATCGAACTCAGGACCTTGTGCTTGCCAGGCAAGTACTGTGCTACTGAGCTATATCCCAAGCCCCTCAGATTTTCCATTAGCTTTTTGTAGGTGCTGTTTCCGGTGACTTATAATAATTACTGACATAGATTTAGAAAAAGAAAGAAGAAAAAATAATTACTGTGTCTATTTATAACTTTTGATTTCTGAAGGGAAACTAAGGAAGTAGATATTTTCAATTTTTTATTAGTATGTTTGCAGTGCATAATGATTAATTCATCATGGAGGGTTGGTGCATGCATGTAACACATCTTAGTTAATTTTTCATCCTCTCCTCATTCCTCCATCTGTTTGTCCCCCTTCCACTTGTAAAAGATCTATCTCCCTATTTCCTGTTACCTTTTATTTTGCTCTTCGTTTATATTTTTAGTTTCTCATATACCACATTTAAGCTTGAGCATTTGATGTATTTCACATAATCCTATGGTTTTAAGGTGCACCCATTTTCCTACAGATGACTAATTTATCCTTTTTTACAGCAAAGTAGTACTCCTTTGTGTATAAATGCACCATTTTCTTATTTCTTCATCTGTTGATGGACATATAGACTACTTTCAAAATGTAACTATTATGAACTGTGCTGCTGTAAACATGGATGTGTATGATCACTGTAATACAATGTTTTTATTTTTATTTATTTATTTATCTTTTTTGGTACCGGGGGTCGAACTCATGACCTTGCGCTTGCCAGGTAGGCGCTTAAGCCACTGAGCTAAATCCCCGGCCCTACGATGTTTTTAACTTGTTAGGCAAGATACCCAAAAGGGGAATAGCTGGGTCACATGAAATTTCTATTTTTAGTGTTTTGAGGAATTAAAATCCAACAGGCACTTGCTATACTAATCGTCTTGCCCTGAAACAAATGAAACATTTTAGTTTAATGTTACTCTTTAGTGTTTCTGTTTAGCATTGTATTATTAAAAGTGTTCCTGGGTATCATATGTTATCATTCTTTGTTGGTTATTCTTAAGTGTATAGGTAATAAATAGGAAATTTGTATGTTTTTCCAGGAGATTATTTCTCATTGTTTATGTTGGTATAGAAAAATACATGATTTCATTGCTTTGTATGGGACTTTTGTTCTTTAAGTTCAGAGTGTTTTGAAGAACTGACAAATTGTTAGCTGTGTATAGGGCAGTAAAATGTGTGGAACATGTAGCAAACGTAGAAAACATGTATCCTATGACTGACCCACCAGGTATTTGAACCAAAAGGTTTTTAATGTTGAGTTCATTTTCCTGTTTATTTATTTATTTTTTTTATGTTGGTGGTAGAAAGTGCCATTCTTTTTGCCATTCTTTTGGTTGTTTTCACAGTTCCTATATTTTTGGAGAATATAAACATTCTGGAAATGGGAAAGTAGTTTTGTCAGTTCCTTTGTGTTTTCTCCTCTGACCTGGCCTCTAGATCACTGCTGCTGTTTGTTGTTTATCCAGTGCAGTAGAAATTGCCAGCTGGATATAGTGTTGCACTCCTGTAATCCCAGCACGTGGGAAGCTGAGGCAGGAGGATCGTCTGGGCTACATAGTGAGTTCAAGGCGAGCCTGAACTGCATAGTGAGACTGTCTTGAAAGGAAGGAAGAGGGAGGAAGAAATTGCTGGAGAGCCTGGGTAAGGGAAGGTAGGAGGCTCTGGCTGTCACCGAGAGTGGCTGGGCATGGTGACGCTGGTGAGGTCCTGTGATAGAGCAGGGCTGCCTGCCTATACCACAGATGGGGATGGCTGGCTCCACGCGGCAGGTGCCAGTGTTGTTTTCTGTGAGGTCAGCAAACGGCCTGTCCTTGGGGAAGCGCAGCAGCGTCAGCGTCCAGGCAGCTCTCCTGCGTGTGATGCTCGCTGGGCAGGGTGGGTCTCACTCCTGGACAGGGCACGAGGCATCTCGCTTTGGTCACCAGGGCCAGCATTTGCGGTGCCTCTGCCTCACTGTCCTGCTGCTGCTGCATTCCACGTGGTGCTCTCCTCACAGACAAGGCCGTGGCTGTGCTGTGCCAGAGGGGATGCAGCCTCGCCCCAGTGGGCCAAGCAGCCTGCCGGGGCAGTGCCATCTCCTGTTTGAGGGGTGGGGAGGGGACACGCCAGGTGTGCAGGGCCAGGCCTGGTGGGTGCGGGCAGCTGGGCACAGATGGCCTCCAAGGCCTCCACACTCACAGGTGTGTCTTAGATGACAGGAGGTCTTGGCTGTTTCTCTTTCCTGAGCAGCACATGAGACCCGGGGCCCCTTTTGGAATAGCAATTTTTTTTTTGTACTGAGACTTATAGTTCGCGTTCTTTAACACTGAGCTACATCCCCCACCCTTCTTTTTTTTTTCTTTGCAGACAGGGTCTTACTAAGTTGCCCAGGCTGGGCATGAACCTGTGATCTTTCTGTCTCAGCCTCCCAAGTAGCTGGGATTACAGGTTTGTGCTGCCACACCTGGTGAAAAAATTCTCTTTAAACATTTATTTGGGAAGTTTTGAAACATGCACACAAACAGAATGGCCCCTTCCCCAGCTGCAGTAATTCCTAACACTCCGCTGTTGTTCATTACCTTCATTTTTTTGTTGATTTTTTAAAAAATAAATTTCAAACATTTAATTTTGTCTTTAAGTACTTCGCCGTGTACAATAACACGGAGCCACACACCCACCAGCTGCCCCCACACTCGTGCTGCCCAGCGCAGTCCCGAGCACTGGGAGTGCCTGTGTCTGTCTGCTTTTGAGCTCCTATGGTCGTTGTCCTTGTTCTTTTTTGGTGCTGGAGACTGAACCCAGGGTCTTAGGGCTCAGCATCCCCAGCCCTTTCAACATTTCATTTGTAAATGTATTTTTCAGTACTGGGGATCAAACCCAGGGCTGTGGGCACTAAGCTGCATCTTAGTCTGTTTCTTTTTAAAATTTTGATGCAGGGTCTCACTAAGCTGCCCAGCCTGCGCTCAAATTTGTGCTTTTTCTGCCTCAGTCTTCCAGAGTGCTGGGATTATGGGTGCTTTTCTACCACACCCATTCCCCCCCCAATAAATCATCATTATCTACATCAGACACTCTGGAAGGAGTGTGCTGGTCCCTGTGGAAAAGCCAAGCTGGTGAGGAGGTGTGCTTGGTGGGGTGTGGCTGCAGCCCCGAGGCGTGGGCCGCTGGTTCCCGACTGCAGAACTGGAAGGAGGCTACTCCAGTCCTCAGGGTTGGCGAGAAGGTGAAGGCCGTGGTCGCCTTCTGACACAGGCTGAGCTCACAGTTCAGTAAGAGCCATTGTCCATCCTGGGGCCCAGCCCTGTGACATACAGTGGGTTCAGTTCAGCTGATAGGACCATCGGGCAGGTCCAACTGCACAGCAGCCTCTTTCTGCACAGCCTGTGCCTTCTGGCTCCCGAGTCTGCTGTGGCTTTGGGCACAGGGGCTCTGGAAATACTGAACACACGATGATGACTGCACCCTGCACGGTCGTGAGTTCGATCCCCAGTACCGATTTAAACCGCTGAACGTGCATCCCTGTAAAAAAATTTTTTTTGATACTGAGCTATATACACAGTTCTTTTAAAATTTTTCTAAAATTTGGAAAGAGAGCTCTGAGTTGCCCAGGATGGGCTCAGACTTGGAGGTCCTCCTGCCTCAGCCTCCCAGATTGCTTAGATTACAAGCATATACCTCCATGCCTTGTGTAAATGACATTTCAATGCTCCTTTGATATCTATATCTATATCTATCTATCTATCTATCTATATATATATATATATATTTTTTTTTTTTGCCATTTTCTAATTGCTGGACACTTGGGATTTTCTTACTTTTTGCTGTTATACCAAGCAGTACCTGGAACAAATTAGCTCTGGGTTGTTTCCTTAGGAGTAGGGTCCCTCAGTAACCCTTGTGGGTCAGAGATAGGAACACGCCTCAATCTTGCTCTTGCCACAGACTGTTCCAGGACAGAATGATGAGCTGTGGCCTTGCTGCCCCACTAGCTTTGAGTATTTATAGCTTTCTGAGTGGTAGGTTAATTGAGGCGCATAGTTGGGCCTTGAGCATACTAGGCGAGCACTCTACCACTCAGCTCTATCCCTAGCCCTTTAACAAATTTTTATTTTGAGAAGAGGCCCACAAAGTTGCCCAGGCTGACCTTGAACTTGTGATCCTCTTGCCTTCTGAGTAGCTGGGATTAGAGTGCCCAGCTGCACCTGGCTTACGTTATTTTTGTCAGCTTCATGTATTCAGACTCTTAGAAATCTTTTCTCAGAATCTGGTACATCGCCTTTGCTTTCTTCGTGCCCTGTTCAGAGATCTTTAAAGTTTTGACATGAAGTTAACCAAAGGTGTCCATCACAGGATGAACTTTGACTTTAAAAGGACGGGGTGGGGGCTGGGGATTTAGCTCAGTGGCCTAAGCCTCTGCCTGGTAAGTGCAAGGTCGTGAGTTCGATCACCGGTACAAAAAAAAAAAAAAAAAAAAAAAAAAAAAAAAAGGACAGTGGAGACCATATGGCTTGTAAATCACCTCCCAGCCTCAGGTGTTCCTGGGTGTTTGCAGGTGCCCCCTGGTGTTACCAGTCCTCCTTTCTTCCTGGCCAGGCAGTTGCTTGGAGTTGCTGTGGAAGGGATGAAGCTGGGGCCATCTCTGCTCATGCCAGGAGGCTCAGACTCCTGAGGGCTTCGATGCGCCTTTGCTTGTCCTAATCGGGTGCAGGGGCGAGTGTGCGTACTGAACCTTGCCACCCTTTTCTGGGAGGGAGGATAGCGAGGCTGCTGGGTCCCCTCAGGAATGCACTTGCAGTGTCCGAGTGGGTTACCCTCTACACCTGGATGGCAGTCTACACCTCTGCACCGCTGGAGTGTCCCACACCTTTTCCCTTTTCCCCAGAACCTCCTCCCTGAATCCCAGGGTTTACCCCAGTGTGATTGTGGAGCCTGTTCCACTAGTACTAGCACTTGGCAGGGAAGGCCCTGGGAGGCTGGCACAGAGGAGGAGCCTGCTCCTGGGTGTCCCACAAGCCACCCTGTCTGACTCAGTGTCGCTAACCTGGTCTGGGACTCACCTGGGTGCTGCTCTCATCTTGAAGCCCAGCGCTCTGCGTCCCACCCTCCTTGCGGCTGGTACTTTGTTCCTCCTTGAGTAGGGCCAAGGAGAGGTGGCTGGGCTGGCTGCTGTGGGGGTCAGGGCCGCCCCGAGGCCTCTGTAGTCCTCATCAGTCTTGTCTTTTGGTGCCTGTGTGGCTTGCGGACCCGAGGAGGCCAAGGCTATGACATGTGCCCGTGCTGTCAGTGTGGCTCCTGCCCAGGCAGCTGTCATTTGTCTGCTCAGTGCCTCTTTCTGCCCCGTCTGATATGAGGCCTGCGCCCTGTGCTGCAAGACTGGTCGTGGGGACTCTCAGAAATGGGTCGTTAGCTGCTTCAGGAGCCTGGAGCAGACCCTGTCCTATGCGGGGGCCCAGGATTGCCACTCCTGCACCAGAGTGGTTTCAGCCCATGGTGGCTTCTCGTTTCTAGTTGCAAGTGTGGGTTAGTGACGTCAGCACACAGTTGACTAAGGTGACAGCATGTAAAACTGTGTGTCTGCCCAGTGAGGAGCGTGCGGAGGCTGTGCTGTTCTCACAGCTGTCCATTCCTCTGACCATGCCCTGGAGATCTCTGGACCCAGCCTCCTGCATCTGTGCCTGCTCCCAGGGTGCCAGCCTCTCCCATTCAGCAGGAGCAGAGCCTGCAATAGAACAGGCAGGACCCCCACGTAGCCACTGTGCAGTGACACCTCCCTTGAGAGGTATTTGCCTCTGGGTCCCCAGCTCCGCCCTGAGGTCTGGTGGCACCTTCTGTGGCACAGTGCTGTCACTGAATCTGTGATGTTAGCCTGTGCCATGCATTTGCTCCTTGTCTTGTGTATCCTCGTCCTTGGAAAGTCCCCAGTCACTGGAGTCTTTGCCAGCTCTGCTGTCACTGTGTCCTGCCACCTCTCCTGCCATGCCTCGAGGAACTATGCTCCTGGCTGCTGCCTGTTTCCAATGCAGTGCAGGACACAGGGTCCTGGAGCAGCCCCTTTGGTTCAGAATGGCCTGGGCTCTGTGTGGGGGGTCTTCTTTCCAGGCTGTGGATGGAGCTATGCCGGTACCAGCTGTGCTGGCACCACACTGGGACAGCCAGTCCTTCTGTCCCTGTCCTTGAAGACTTAGGCCAGTAGGGGCTCAGCCTGGCACGGCAAGGAGTTGCTTCTTTGTTCTCCTGGTCTGTGGGGAGTCTTGGGCCTTGGTCAGTATCGAAGCGCTGCTCAGCGCTTTGAGTGCTGGGCTGGCTCCTGGAGGCTTTCTGGGCCAGCTTTGCATGTGTGCTGACCCCCCACCCCTGCATCCTCCACACCCCCCTTGCCCTGTGCTGGCCTCTGCTAGACTCTGTAGCAGGTGAGGGTGGCATCTTCAAGCTTGATGCCCTCCTGAGCATTGCATTGGGCTTCTGTGGGTGCTTGCTGGACTAGTGGGGTGCTGATGAGACCCCACTAGAATGTGTTCTGAGCTGGAGTCTTCTGTCTTTGGTGAGGATAAGCACTGGACTGAGACAGGGCAGGGAAGGTTAGGGGTGAGGGTTTGGAAAGGGGAAGAAGCCATGTGGTCTGGGTAGGGTGCACCAGAGGGTGTGACATGGGGCAGGTTTGGAGGTGGAGGAGGCAGTGAGGTGGCCCAGGCATGAGAAGCCTGGGATGGAGGTGAAGGAACTGAGACAGGGCTGGTGACCAAGGGGAAGAGGCCCAGGGCAGACCCAAAGGCTGGCCGGGCGTGGCAGTCCTGGTTTGGGTTTTGGGTCTCACTGGCTGCAGTGTGGAGGCCTAGAGTCCCTCAGCAGGCACCACGTCGATTTGTGCTCACTGGAGAAAATGCAGGTAGCACCTCCCATGTAAGGGCAATGTGCATATATTCTGGTTTTGGAGTGGGTATTCTTTGCAGCCAGGAGCTCATTTAATTTTCTTTGTTTTGTTTTTTGAGACAGGGTCTTGTTATATAGTCCAGCCTGACCTTGAACTCATAGCAGCCATCCTTCAGCCTCCTAAATAGGGCCACCATGCCCAGCTTAGTTTAATTAAAAACATTTTTTTAAAATTAGTGCACACTTTTCAGCATCACTGGTCATTCGAGAAATGCAGATTAAAACAACACTGAGATTCCACCTCACTCCAGAAAGTGGCTAGTTTTTTTGGGGGGGGTACCGGGGATCGAACTCACGACTAAGCGCTTGCAAGGCAGGTGCTTATGCCACTGAGCTAAATCCCCAGCCCAAGAATGGCTAGTATTAAAAAAATCAACCAACAACAAATGCCGGGGGGGGGGGATGTGGGGAAAAAAGAACCCTTCTCCATTGTTGGTGGGAGTGCAGACTGATATAACCACTGTGGAAATCAGTGTGAAGATTCCTCAAAAAACTAAGACTAGAGGTCCCATTTGACCCAGCTATTCCCCTCCTTGGTATCTTCCCAAAAGAATTAACTGTGCTGCTATAAACATGGGTGCATGCTATCATCATACCACAGTGATATATGTACACCATGTTGATAGCAGCACTGTTTATAATAGCCAGATCTTGGAAACAACCTCAATGCCCATTGACTGAGGAATGCATAAAAAAGATGTGGTATTTCTATATGACGGAATACTATTCAGCCATAAAGAATAATAAACTGACATTTTTACAGGTAAATGGATGTGCCTTGAGAACATACTTATTAGTGACATAGATATGTCACGCATGTATAAACATCATATTGTTTCACTAGTATTTTAAGGAAAAAACATATTTTGTCCAGAGAGAGAATGACATCAGCCAAACAATGACTCAGGCCACACATGCTTTCACTTTAATCCACTATGAACCATTTGAGTTGACTTTTGGATGTTTTAAGAAGTTTTTGATGTCCTCCCTTCATCCAGCCAGCCCTGGACAGCTGCTGACCGCCTGTCTCATGGACAGTTCTCTGTGTTCTGTTTTTTTTTTTTTTTGCATGTGGGTATCCAGTTGTTCCGGTATATTTATTGAGGGTACAATCCTTTCTCCACTTAATTGCTTTTGCATCTTTGCCAGAAATCAAATGTCTGCTATGTGGGTATCTATTTTGGAACTTCATATTGATACCTTGGTGGTTTGTCTATCTTGTATTCAATGCTGTTTTGTCATGTTTGGTAACTTTGTGGTAAGTCCTGGGATCGCGAAGGGCTGGAGCTCTAATTCTGTTCCTTTATCAAAGCTGTTTAGACTATTCAGAGTCTTTTCTATTTCTACAGAAATGTAAGAATCAAAATGTTAATCTTCATGAAAAATGATGTTGGCAGTTTGATAAG
>PVJX010032351.1:0-20458 GCA_004027295.1 Dolichotis patagonum
AAAAAAAATACTAAAAATAAATAAATAAATGATACTGAGTTAAAATTTTCCCCTATGTTTTCATATTTCTTTTTATGCTAATAAATATATTGTTTTCCAATATGATGTATTATTATACACATAAATATTCTTCATTATTAATTGTAATTTTAGTTACAGAAAACTATATTATTGTGCTTATGGCTCTAGATTTCTTTATATTTTTAATACATCAAGTTTCCTATTAAGGAAAAATTATGCAAAATTTAATTACAATTATTTTCTGTATTATTTTATTTATGTATTTGGGATTAATTCAGGTCTTTTACATAGACTACAATATTACTTCATTAGTAGTTCTTTTATTATTTTTATAGTTTTCAATATATACATTTATCTTAACTTTGTGTTTATCTTAACCATTGCTGTTCTTTGCTTCATTTTCCTCATATCCTTCTATTGGATCAATTCTTTGGTCCCTTTTATCCATTCTACTAATTGATAGGTTTATTATTTTTATTTTTAGTGGTTGCTTTTATAATTTTAATATTCATACCTGACATTAATACCGACCTGTTAATGTCTATACTTAATCATTTATTTTTCTGGAGGTAGAGAGATAGTCTGTGGACAAAAACCTTATTATGTTTTAACTCTCATAACCTACTTTCCTTTTCATATATTATTGATTTTAAGTATTGGGGAGTGTGTATTTCCTCTCTTGCTTATGTTACTCGTTAATGTTATGTTTTGTACAGTCAATGCTTGCTTAGATTTGTCATATATTTTACCAATTTCTGTTCACCTTTGTTTCTTGCATCGCATTTCTTTCTTCTGTGTACAGTTTCCCTTTTTGTAAAAAAAAGAATATCTTTTAATGGATGTTGGGCATAGGTCTAGCAATGGTAAACTATTTCTTTTTGTTGGTTCTAGGAATTTGTTAAATTTTCTGTCATTCTGGAATGATAACATAGCTGGTATAGAATAACAGGTTGACTTATATTCTTCCAAAGAACATTAAAGATATTATTACATGCAAATATGATCTCTATTTGTTGTTATAGTAATTTGTTATCAATCTAGTTGGTTTTTACAGAAGATAATTGGCTAAATCTGCTTTTTCTCAAGATCTTATTTTCTTTTTGCTTTTGATTTAGCATGTATTTAGCATTCAGCCACTTCTTTTTTTGCATTCAACTACTTCTAATTGTGTTGTTTAATTCAACCACTGCTCATTTATCTTTAATAATTACTTATCATTCCATGTATTGCTGTTGAATTTTATTTTTAAATTTGAGCCTTATTTTCTTTAATTCCTTCTTTCATATATTTGACAGATTGAAGCAACTGAAGTTACAGGCTTTCTCTTATTATTCCATTGTATGGAATTCCTAAGTATTTAATCTTATTGTTTGTTGTGTTGACTGATGCTTAGTGTTGATGAATTGTGTCTTTTTGTTTTGTAGTTTCAGAAAATAAATTTAACTCCAGTATTTTATCTGTGGAGATTTCGTGTAGTCTCACCTAAGCTTCTGCCAAGTACTCAAGAGTATTTGTTACTGCCATGGAATCAATACTCTGTAGTTGGAGAAAGATGCTTCCAAATCAGGCTTGGTCAAAATCAGACCTCAGGTATAAATGAGATATAGATGCAAAGTATCAATTTCTCACATTTTTTTAAATTTAGAGAACTTGCAGAGATAAGCTTACAGCACTGGTGATGAATTTTTCCCTGGTATTTTTTATCTGAAGATTTTGCTATGAAACTTCAGGGTTTCCAGCTTTCTGTGCAGTTCTAATTTCAAATCTCTTGTCTCATGCAGGGCCAAGGTTTAATTTCCTGATCCCAAATGGGCATAAAAACACATCTTCTACAAAGCTGATCATGAAAGCTCCCTCCTTCCAAGGGCCACAGCATCAATTCATAGTTAACACTCTGGTTTTGAGTTCCCTCTTCACTTTTGACACTCAGAAAGTTCTTTTTTTTTTTCATTCCTTACAACCTCAGCAATACATTTTAAATTCTTTAATATATTAGATCCTAAATCCACATGTCTTATTGCTTTTCTGACTCCTGTATTATTTAATTAAATTGGCTGAAGCCATAGAGAACCACTTGTCTCAGTCCTACTGATCTAACTTCCACCTGCAGCCATGTTTGTGTTCAGTTTCTGCTTCATTCGTGAGATCAAGTCTAATTTTATTCCTTTGCTCCATTCTGGTCTTCCTCCAACCACTGCACTGAATCAGACACAGTCAGCCACAATTTAAAGCATAACTCAGAGAGGCAAAAAGCTTATAGAGATAAAGATAGTAAGAATGAATTCCCTGCAGATGTGGAATTTGTTTTTTTTTTGATAGTCTAGGATACAAGGCAATTTTAATCAACCCCTAAACTAAACATCCTTTATTCTGAAAAAACAGCACACACACACACACACACACACACACACACCAACTTTATGAAAAAAGAGATGCTCCACAGAGAATGCCAAAGATGGCTTAAACTTTCTTCTTCTTATGGGATTGTGAGAGATAGTTCATCAAAGAAACAGCACTGGGCATGGCTTGTGAAGAAAAGATTCCTCATTACCTGTGTCTCCATATTCGCCAAAGATATTGATGAAGACATCAGCATCTGTCCCTGCACCCAATACATCACCGGTATACACCTTGATTTCATACTTGTTACCTGCAAATAAGAAGAGGGAAAACCTTGGCTCTTTAGGGTCCTAAGGAAAGAAGAACAAAGACCCCAAAGTAGCTACCATGCCATTCCCTTTCCTCCTCTGCAAGGCACAAATTGTCATTACCATCAACAACAGAGCAAGAAACAAGTTGCTTAACGTTGGTTTTAAGTGGTCACTGCTAAGCTGTATGTAATACATACAGAAGTCAGAGGCAGTGGGAACCTTCTGTTTTTACCTATTAGCATGATGCCTGGGGCTACATGAGTCAGCCCAGATGCAGGGGGCCAACCTGAACCAACCCACCATCATAGTTCCCCTGAAATATCAAAATGGGCTCTGACTGGGCTCTTCACTTGTCCTTTGCTTTCTCTAATTCATTTCATATGCTGCACCACAGTGCAGAAATTCACTGAGGAAACTGAATTCTGCAAATGAAAATCAAATTCATATATGACTTGTTAAGGTCATAAATGATGCAGACTAGAGTGGTTAGCCAACACATGCTTGGGAATTAGCCACTTTTAAAGACCTGTATCTTCTTCCTGGGTCTTTATACCATCCATTAAACAGAAATTAATTCTATATAATTCTCAAACACCTCGGACTTAATAATGGCCTCAGCAGAGGTGGAGTTCAATGTAAACTTAACAACATGATAAATTTTGTCCAGGTCTTCTCACTTGAGCCTGATTTAGGAAACAAAGGCTAAACCTAGATTTGTGTGACTGGGCATTCTGGAGACACCTAAACAGTTACTGTGTGTGTTGCCCTTAGTAGACAGCCACGTGAAGGGTCACTGTAGAGAAAATGCTGTGAGAGAACGTGGGAATGGAAGACTCCTTTATAGTTTGCAATTACATGGCATCTGACCAGGAAGGGCAGGTTCTCTGACTGAGGAAGAATCCCAGATATCAAAAAGCATCTCAGAGGGCAAAGAAGCTGCCCTTGGTCATTACAAGTAAGTCCTGGGACTCAAGAGCCTAAGTAGAATTTTGGAAACATACAACATCTACGTCATGGGAAAATTCAGAGAAGCAAAGTGTCAAGCCACAGTGAGGAAATCTGGATGCCAGGCAAAGTTCAGGGATCAGAGGTCGGAATTGGGGAGGGAAGAGCTTTCTGGCTGAGGTAGACGTCAGAAAGTCAAGTGTACAGAGTGTGGCAGGAAGAAGGAAAGATAGGCTTCTGGCCTCTATGGAACTTTCTATGGTAAGATGTGGTTCTGCATCCCTAGATGGCTGGATGTATGGACAGAAGGTTCCCTGTGTGTTAGGTAACCACTAACCACACTGAGGAGGGGACAAGAGCTGTAATATAGTGGACAGGCACACTTCACAAAACTGTTCTTTAAAAGGCTCATGTTTAGACAATGATGATTTTTAGCTTTTCCACTTCCTTTTTTTCTCCAAATTCCCTCCTCAAACGGAACCCCATACTAAGTTGCCAACTTCCAAAAAATAGCCCCAAGCCCAAGACCAGCCCTAGATAATGATTAAGTGAATATGTGAACCAAAGAATATGGCTGCATAAAAGCATAATACTTTCTCTCTGTTAGCAAACTCAGTGCAATCCATGGAGTCTTCGTTCCACATGAGGTAACTTGAGAGACACTCTCAATCTGCCCCATCCCCATTTCCTGTGACTTAAATTTCAGTGAATGCAGATGTGGTCACATATAGGGCTCTGTATGTTGCTACTACCACTTAGATCTGGAGACTGGTAAGGGGGAAAAAATGTTCACATATGAACTGGGGCTGGCAAATGGAAGTTAGCCCATAGGAGGGGACAGGACAGGCAGATACTGAAAAAACCTGCCTGTAGTAGTCAGGGATTACAAGGATTACAATACAGGACACTTAATTTATAGATTATTTATAATGGTCACCCAAATACAAAGAAAGTGCTGGAAATCTATCCAACCATGAAAGATCTAGAGAATCTAGGTGAGGGTCTGGATCCCATGGCAATATCCTGCATGAGTTCAGCTGAAGACCTAGAGCCCATAACAATGCCCTCCATGTGTCCAACTAGAGGCATAAAGCCCATGACAATGGCTCATGCAAGTCTGTTTCACGGATCTGTGCTATAAAGGCTCAGAGGTCAGCAGTGGAAGTTGGTCTGTGCCAGTGGGATGAAGGATCTGTGCCAGCAGGCTGAGGGTTCTGCACTGGAGCCAGGAAGTGATGCTCCAAGTAAGAACCAGAGTTCCCCCCAAAATTACCAAAGCCGTCCTCAGCAATGATGAGGTCCCGAGCTCCTCTGATGAAAACAGCTAAGTCCGTATCAGGAAGCCAGCATGACAACCTGGAGATTTAACAGCATACCATCTTCCCCACTCAAGCCAGGAAGTGGTAAAGATTAGAGCTCCTCCAAAGTGAACCACAGCCATTCTGAGCAACAACAGTGTACTGAGCTCCTCTGATGATGAGAACAACCAAGTTCATATCAGGAAAGAATCTTGACAAGCTCCTCCAGGAGAACCAGTAGCAACAGGAGAACCAGCAACACCGTGGAGAACCAACAACACTATGGAGAGACAGCAACACTAAACTTTTCCTCTCCAGTTCTCCTTTTTATCTTGGCGACAATCCTCAGGTGGGCCATCCACTCAGCACCACACTGATTCAGTTCAGCTGGTATTACAAGTTGACCACCAGTTATCAATCCACCACACTGCCCAAAGGCAAGGATAAATAGAGAAATGGAAAGAGAAATAATGAAAAGAGAGGACTACAAGGCTTCCCTGGGTGGGAAAAGCCACTTTTCATCTCTGAAAATGCCATGGTTGACCAACCTTTCTAAGGCAAATGCTACTAAACACATAGGTGCCTGAAGTTTACAAACCACCTACATATTCTTGAAGTCATTTGGCCATATGATATAGGGGTCAGTGCTGCTGACTTTGTACTTAAAGATAAGGAAACCCAAGCTCAGGGGAGTTGCTAGGGATACAAACTATAGCAATATAAGAGGGGCTCATAGCCAAGTCTATTGTCTTTGAATCCAGAGCTCTTCCCAGGAAATTCCATGGCCTCCAGGCCCATGGCCAGAGGTCAGCAAACTTGTTCTATGAAATGCAAGATAGGAACTAATTGGGGATTTATGGGTGACTTGGTCTTGTCTCAAGGATTCAACCCTGCTGGTGTAGCACAAAAGCAACTATAGGTAGTACTATGTGCACAAATGTATGCAGCTATGGCCCAATAAAACTATTAATGGACACTGACATTTGAATCTCAGAATTTTTGTGTTTTACCAAATATTCTTCTTTTTGTTTCAATTATTTAAAAAATGTGAAGTCCACTTGTAGCTTGTAGCCCACACAAAGCAGGTGGAAAGCTAAGTTTGGCCCACGGACCACTGTTTGCCACTTCTTGGCCTGGGTCATGTGCTTCCCAACAGTGTTCTGTGTGTGTTTCCTGGCAGGAGCTGTAGGAAGCTCTATTCTGTGGGGCCTCAAATGAGGACAGAGCTGCCTGGAGCAAGGCAGTCTGCTGCTTGCTGCAGGGAACCACATACATCCTGATCAATGACTACTCTGCAGATAGGTGACCAGTTTCCTTCCTCCATTGGGGTGGAGCATATCTTCTGCAGTGTGGATATGCAGGCTAGCTTTCCCCCTCTACAGTGTTGAGTGGCCAAGGCAAGCCTCAAGGTCTCCAGAGTCTGATAAATAAAGAGACCTGGTCTGGGGCTTTCCAAAGGTGAAGACAGACAACAGCACCAATCCTGCCACCTTAGCCATTGTCTTTAGTTCATAGTCTGACAGTGAGCAAGGAACAGAGATGAGAAATGAAGGTCAAGTTCAAAGAGGGCTAAGAAGCAGTTCATACTTCTACCAAGGAAGAGTAAGCAAGCATGGGAGATACACAGCCTAGTGATAGATTGTGGCAACTGTCACCCACATGAGCTCTAGAGTTGCTCTAGTGATTGACTCATTTGGTACATTATAAAACTGCCCCTAGAACTGATTTCTCTTTAGCATTCTATCAGGGCTACCATTAGCCATATAGGACTTTTGTGTGAATTAGAAAAAAGAATCCCCTCCTCAAGACACTTTACTGCCATCTGTTGGATAACAGTCGCAATAAATACACAAATCTGTAACTTCTGGTATGAAGTGTCTTCTTACATTGCCACAATTGTGCAGTGCCAGCTTTTACATCTGAGGCCAGCAGCCTTCCTGGAGGGCAGTAACATTCTTCCACTAAAGGTCAGTGTAAGCTTAGAAAAATCAAACTAATTTGAGGCTTGCTCTGCACAATACACAGAGAGAGCTGCAGCCCAGGGATTAAGCTAATCAGATCATGCCTTTCAAAGTCAAACAGAACTGGGCTGAGTACTGAGCCAGCCGGTGGAGCTGGCTGCAGCCTAAAGAAGGTTGCCCTGCCTCTGAGACTACATCAAGGGGTATCCACACTTCTCGCCCTGATCAGAGGACACCCATAACCAGCCTTGTCCAGCCTTTGCTCAGCAAGTCCACGCAGAGGCACGGGTTGCTCTCTTCAAACAGGAAATGTGTCCCTGACACCAAGGGAAGCTGCCTGCGTGGGCTTCCAGAAAAGGCAGGCGCTGGCAAGCCTGAGACGCCTGCCTGTGCCTGGTGCGCCAGCCGCCCCCGCAGCCTCCCCTGCGCTGTCTGGAACAGTCAGCCCGCAGTAGCGACAGAACTCATCCCAGAGAGCTGCCCTGGGCAGCCGGGAGATGCAAGGATGAGGTGACCAGACCCCCATGTCCTGGCATGCTTCACCTGCCTGAGCTGTACTCAGGGTGACAGAAGCCACGTATTCGCCCTAGGTGAGCCCCTAAGGTCCCCAGAAGGGACCAGAAGGGAGCACCCCACTCCCAACACAAAGTGAACTTTGGGGACATGCACGTGAACCCAGCTTCTTGGGAAGCAAAGAATCATGAATGAACCCTGGATTTCTCACCCTTCCTTTCACCCATCCCCAGATCCCGTGTAAATGGGACATGGCCTTAGTCATTTTGGCAGCTGAAGGCTGGCAAGGGGGTTGGCAGGAGGCCGATCAGGCCCGATTTTACCCCAGCCGCCAGTGAATCTGCAATGGCTCACACCCGACACCCCTCACTTCCGCTCACGGAGAGCCAAGGCGCTAGAAGCAAGATCGCACAGGCGGTGCGTGGGAGGCGATGAAAATGGAGAGGGAGAGCAACCCAGCTGGGCTGCCCTGGAGCTGGGGAGAAGGAAGAATGTTCTCTCCCAGCCGCAGGGGAGGCTGCCTTACTCAAGCCTGCACGAAGGAGGCGCTTGGGGTGAGCAAGGAGGGCAGAGTTGGGATATCTACAGACCACAGTTCCAACAGGCCTACTGACTAGTGCCTCTCTCCTACCATGCTGCCTGCACAAGGTCCGCGTTATGATTTAAAGACACAGAATGTTCCCCAGAGTACAGCAGTCTTAGAGGTGGGGCCTAGCGAGATTGATTGCATCTGGGGGGCACTAAATTCCTAAGCAAGTTAATCCACTGATAAGGCCACAAGTTGATGGCATTATTAAAGGGTGATGGAAACAGGAGGTGGAGCCTAGTTGAAGGGAGTGAGTGGTGGGGATGTGACCCTGGGGAGCCTCTCTGGTCCCTGGCCCATTCCTTTATGGCTTTTTCTATCTCTCCCTGCTTCCTGGTTATCATGAGGTAAAGAGCTTCCCTCCGGCATGCGCTGCCATGATGTTTCAGGCATAAAAGCATCAGAGCCAAGTGAGAATGAACGGAAACTTTGGAAACTATGAGCCAAAATCAATCTCCACTTTTAAGTTGTTTTTCTCAAGTATTTGTTCACAGTGATGAAAAGCTGACTAACATAGTCTCCTTTTCCTCCCTCTGTAGACCCCTCTCCTAGACCCTCCAGTGTAGCGCCAGTGTCTCCCACCTCCAGTGGGTCCAACCCACCCCATCTCTCCTCACTCAGACTCTTCTAAGCTCTCCAGCCCCTTTGGAATACACTCCCAACTCCCGGGCCCACAGGCAAGACATTTGACTAAGACCCAGGCTATCTGCCTCAGCTTTCCCCTTCAACAACTCAAAATCCCCTCTTTATTCAACTTTGCTCACTTTCTAGAACCTGGGACTAGAATCTTTGCTTTATCTGGAGTACCCCAACCTTGCAGACCCTGTCCTTCAGACACACTCAAGTATCAAAAAAAATAAGTGCCTCCAATTATACTTCCTGAGCACTTCCTAGGAGAGTCATGTCTAGCACCTCATTTAACCCTCACAATGATGGACCCTGTAGCTACTATTGCCACCACTGGAGAAATTGGCAACAGAATCAGGAGGTTAAGGGTCACACAGTTAAAAAGGGCGAGGCCCAGATTTGGACTTCATGGAATCTGAACACAAAGACTGTTTGCCAACCTTGCACCTGTCTGCCAGGTGTAGCTCACACCCCACACTCTCAAAAGTACCCATTTCACAAGCCCACAGTGTCCTACTCCCAAACTCTTAGTTGCTGTAGTTCTCATTTGGCATTAACATGTGTTCAAACATAGGCCCCGAATTCAACATCATTAAGCCTGGTTATAGTGACATTAAAATGTTATTTAGTCATTAGTAGTTGTTTATAGCAGTAATCAAGAAAAAACACTCCATTCCTGCCATTATTCCCAGAGACAGTTCAAGCATCTATGTGCTCTCCTGGATTCACACTTAAGCACAAATAACATCTGTAAAATAAGGATAATAATAACGGTTCTTCATGAAGTTGATATGAAAATAAAGTGAAATAGATACTGAGGAAGAAAGAGAGAAGACAATGGAGAAGAATGTGAAAGGAGGAGAAGGAGGAGGAGAAGAAGAGAGAAAGAAGAGGAGGAAGAAGAGAAGGAAGAAGAGGAGAGTAGTCAGGGAAAAAGAGATAAATGGATCAATAGTTTGTTGAGACTGATACCTGACATTAAGTGCTGAATGAAAGTTGCATATTATCATCTTTGGGTGACGGAGTTATGGTATATTTTATTATTCTTCTTTTGCCTATTTGTACAATACTTCTGAATTTTTACCATGGTCATATATCTTTCCTGTGATTCAAAACTAAAGATTAAAATCATTCAAAGTCAACATTTGAACAAGTCACGTCCACTGTCATCTGGAAGGAGCCCTTGAGAACACCTGCCAACCTCTTCCCCCTTGATCTGGCTTTGTGCTAGAAGCCCTTGGGCTGGTCAGCACAGCTGTGCAGTGGAGAGAGGCTTGTGAGGGCTGGGTAACGGAAGAAGAAACATACACAAGGGCCCCTGGGGAGACCTCAGCCCTGGGAAGGAGGACTCTCCCTGGGCTCACTCTAGTCAACACCTAGAACCCAGAAGAGGGTCCAGCCAAAATGCCACTGGTACTGGAGTGGGTACCTACAGACAGATCAGGGTCAAGGCAGTGTCTACAAGTTAGATTTTCATGCGAACAAAATGTAGCAAGGAGAACGTGACAGTTCCACCAATAGAAAAAAAAAGTTTTTTCTACACCTATTTAAAAATCAGAATAGTCAAGTGTGGAGTGAATGTACAACTCTATGCATTCTCCAAAGGTTCTGGGTGCTAGACTGGAGGAGAATGTGGATGATGGCGGTTCTGGGGTGGCAGTGGAGGCCACAGTGAGGCTGCGGGCTGGAATGTATGAGACACTGTGCCAACAGAGCCCATCATTCCACAAGGGTCCTCAGTCCATTGAAAGCCTAGCAAACTCCTTGCCACTGTGCATCACCTCCTCCATGAAGTCCTACCGATTTTCCTTTTATTATGCTGACTCTAGCCTCAGCTTCCTCCACTTACAGCATCCTACCACTCTGCGTGGTGATTATTTACTGGCCTGACTCTTTCCCCTCTAAACTGTAAGTCCTACAGAGAAGGGACTGTTTGTATTCACCCTGAACACAGGTTCTGGTGCATAGAAGATTCCAAAATAATTCATTCATTGAATCACTGAATGTGCTTAAGAGTGACAATGATGAGGAAGCATGAGCCAGCATCACGAGCCCAAGGCTCCAGCTCTGCCCCACAGTCATGCTGTCTGACCAAGAACAGGTTGCTTAACTCTGCTGGGCGTCTGTTTTCTCCTCTCTAAAGTGTAGGAGGAGAGACAAAGTCCCTTTCAGTCCTGAAATTCACTGATATGCCTCCCTGGGGCCTCATTCCTAGCGGTTCTCTCTTCCCACTCTTTCCGGAGATGACTTTCTGCAGTGCTAGGTGGGTGCAGATGGGGTGGGCGGGAAGCTGCTGGAAAGTTCCAACAAAGAAGAGGCTGCAAGGCTGGCCCACTCTCCCCATCCTGGAGCCCTTTCCCTGCATCCGTGGGCTTGGGGCCACCTCCACCAAAGGTGAGGAACACGCCTTTCCAGGAAGCATCACAGCAAAAGGAGCCCTAGACAGTGTTCAAAGCTGGGCTGAAGAGGGGAGCAGTCAGGGAGGAGAAGTGGGGCTGGCAAGAGAGGCTTGTCCTGTGGGTGTCAGCTGCTGGCAAAGTCACCAGCCTATTCCCAGTTGTCTCTGTGACCCTGCCCAGATCTCAGAGGAGCTCCTGGCACTGAGTGGCACCAAAGTCTATGCTTCTCAGAATCAGCCTCAGCCTAGATGTGGGGGAAGAAGAAAGGAAACATCAGGAGCTTAACCCCAGGAGCAGCAGGATGACACTGCACATTTACTGAGCACAGACTCCACACCTTATGGTACCAAGTCCTTTGCACTCATTTCCCTAATTCACCATACAAAATGGGGATGAACACTACTTCTATTGTACAGATAAGCCACAGAGATGAAGACATCTGCCCATGCTTACATGCATGGTAGAGTAGCAGAACTAAGTGTTAACCACAAAGAATGAGAATCTAAGACCACATCCATGGAATGGGGGTTGGGGGACTGTGCAGAAGATGAAATGGGAGGGGAGGTACCCATCGCAGAAGGGAGGGCCCCAAAGCCAATCTCCTGCACCTATGAAGGAGTGCTGGGCCCGGGCCCATTTGCAATCTACTAGTCCCCCAGAGAACTCTGAGAGCACTAGTCCAGCCACTCTACAGAGGAAGAAATAGAATGGGAAAGGATCTGAGACCAGCCCTGGGTCTCATTGCTACTGGATAGCAAAGCCAGAAGTGGAACTCAGGGTACATATCAGTCTCATGTGCTTTCCTAATGGTTTAAGTACTCTATGATATTTTCCAAAAGTATCTTAGAATAAGCCAGAGCTATTGGTTTCTTTGGCAAAAACCCTCAAGACAGGTATTTTATGCATTGGTCATCTAGGCTGCTTTCATTTTGCATTTACTTTTATACCACACAGTACTCTGGATGGTCCATAATCCACAGTAGGTCAGTGCAATTTGTACATGTCCTAAATATGTTAATATCAGGCCTTGCCTTATCCTGTCCTCTCCTTAAACACAGCCTGGCTACTGTACCCACTCTGATCTTGCTGAGACTGAGTGCCTATCTGGGGCTATGTGACAATTATCATGTAGCACAGCTTGTGCTGTAATGAAATTATAACCCAGTTATCTGATGAAATCGCCAGGAGTAGAAACAGTGATGGTACTGTGGAGAAACACAATTCCATTTCTATCTGTCCCCAGCCCCTGTGCCATTTTCAGTCCCCAGCATTGGCTGTCCAATTGGACATAAGAAAAAAAGAGCCAATTCATTTGCTCCAGTCTAGCAGTCCAGATGAAAATATCACCCACCTATCCCACCATGCACATGCCATTGGCCCACCTGACTAAGACATTGCTCCCCTCTCCTTTGGTACCAAGGATCGAACTCATGACCTTGTGCCTGACAGACACTGTATTGCTGTGCTACATCCTCAGCCCAAGACATTACTTCTATAAACACTGTTTCCTCTAAAAACAAGCCCCTTGGTCTCTGAAGCACATTACGAAACTGGCTGTAGCTACATTTATTATTAATTCACCAAAGAAGATTAAATGCCCTTTAGAAGAATGATTGTACTTAATGAAGTGTAGGAAAGACATCTCAGCTAAGAGCCAGGGTGGGGACAGGCCCCATCTCAAGACTGGTACTTCTGAATGTAAGAGTCTTCTCTCTGATAAGGCCTGCATCTGAACCATTTATAAGTTACTGTGCCATGGTTCTGACAGCTTGGGGTGTGAGCAACCCCCAGGCCAGCTGGAATGCAGCTCTTGGCTTCAGAGGTCTGTCTCATGGTCAGTTGGCAGAGCTGTCCAAAGCAGTGTAGTGTGGGCTCAGTTTTAATTTAAACCACATGGCCATTTTAAAATATTTCAAGGTGGGAGGGTTTGTGAGTTGGCACTGGTTTGTAGGCAGTTGCTTGGCCAGAGGACAAGAAGTGACATTATATTGGCAGTGAACTCCTGTAAGGCCTTGCTCACACCTCTTAACCAGGTGCAGACCCCTAGCCCAAACTCCTGTAAGATCCAAAACTGAACCATCCCAAATCTATCTATAGAGATCACATCATCTTTTCAGTCCTTGCCAACTCAGATCTCCACACACTCATCCTTCAACACTGCCCTCCAGCCCAGCGCGCTTCGGAAAAGTCCCTGAGCTTCCCTGGGGTCAGAAAGTGCTGGATAGCGCTGTGCTCTCAGCCTGTGAAACTCTGGTGTGTGCTTATTACTTACACTTGAGGACTGTTCTCTGTGAATCACTATGAGTGATCGAAGTGGGGGTACTGAAATCAGTGGATGGGAAACTTGGGGCCAGACCAAAAAAAAGGGTGGTTCTTAGCAGAAAGCCACAGAAAGTCAGCACTACAAGGGCCAGCAGGGCATATCTAGTGTAACCTTCCAGAAATATGTAGGAACAGAGATGAGATGAGTGACTTGCCAAAATGACATAGTTGCTGATGGTTGAGACTAGAGCCCATGTCTCTGCCCCTAGAAACACAATTTGCATCTCTGTGGCTGGTCTTAATAAGTGGTATGCCTACATAAGACCACCCTGATTGCACACAAACCCATTTCTAACCAATATTGGTACAAACCCCTAATTCCCACGGGCTAAGGTAGCAGGTATTCCAGCAGTTACCCTTGGAGCAGCCTGAGCCTGATTGAAGAGAGAAACAGACACATAGTAATCAGAATCCAAAGAGGTGAACTGTAGTCTCTGATATGTTTCTCAGCTATTTATACATCTCAAGATACCTGAGAGCTACACTCCACTCCATAAGCCACAGATGCTTAGTGGTAGCTGTTAAGGATGACACCTCAAGTGCCAGAGGCTGAGCTTAGTTTCCAGCTATAGGCTGCCATCAATGTGTAGATGTCACCTCAGCTACTCTGTTCCTCTGGATTCCAGGTTGACAAGAGAGTGAGCCATTCCAGGTAAGATGGAAGAAATCCTCCAAGAAGGCAGTCAGGCATCCCTGGCAATGAGGGGATTCCAGGAGACAGATGGCAAGGAGGAAATTTCACGGCACTCCTGGAGGAAATCAGTAGTAGCGAAGACTGTGTTTCCAGGGATAATAATTGCAGATATGCTGGAAAGTGGCTGCCGATCTCTCACAGGTTCCAGAAGACGCCAGGACCCCCAAAGCTCATTCTAAATGAGAGACAATCATAGGGTTGGTGGCTAAGTCCTTGTACATCCTCTCTGTGTGTCTGAAATGTTAATCACGTGAGGTGTCTACCTGTACCATCCCATGGAGTTGCTGATGGGAGCAAACCAAGACTGGGACCCTACTCTTGCTGATTCATGTAAGGATGATTCAGGAGAATCAGGACATTTCTTCATGTCCTGGGCAAGAACTGAGGACCTGGGATGCAGGCATTTCTTCTTTTCTTCCAAGTGAACAGAGGCCCTTTGCAAGGTTGGTATGGTGTTGTTGCTGTTATAAATGGTTAATGATCATTTATTTACAATATATTAAAAGAAATGAGACATCAAGGGAACCTGAATAGCCAAAAGCATCTTGAAAAACAATGAAGATTCAGATCTAATGCTTCCTGATATTAAAACTTTCTATAAAACAGTATTAGTGGTACTACCCTAAAAGCAGACATATTGACCAATGGAACAGAACAGAAATAAACTTTCATGTATAATATACCATCAAATGATCATCAGAGTAAAATGGAATGGTAGATAAATATTTATAAGTCATGTATCTGATAAGATTTTATTATCTAGAAAAATAAATAACTCCTAAACTTAATAACAACAACAACAAAAAGAAATTTGATCTTTAAAAATGAGTGAAGCCTTCTATCTCTTTCCCAGACAGAAGCTTTCTTTCTCTCAATAAATATATTCTGCTCTTAATCTCTGTTGTTCCTAAAATTCATTCTTCTATTTTAGAGAACACAAACTCGTACTGAACATCAAGCAAGTTGGATGTTTCGTTCCCCTATATCAATGCTAAAGCACTGAACAAATTATCTTGCTATTCTCACTACATAAAACGGCATCTTAAAATTGTTATCATGTGAGGAAATGATCAAAGTGCACACAGCACAAAAAATGCAGGAGAAAACAATGTAGAGCCATGTCAAATAGCTAATTAGTAAATCTATTATGTTACTTCAGATTTTGTGATGCTTTGATTGGCAGTGTTTAAAATATAGTTTTTTGTGTGTTTTCTTCCATCATTTGAAATAAATGAATAAATATTCAAAAATAAAAATGAGTGAAGAACTTGAATGGTCATTTCTAAAAAAAAACCCACAAAGATAAACAAGAAGCACATGAAAAAATGATCAATAATGTGAATGATCAGGGAAAGGTAGATCAAAACTATACTTCAATGAGATACTTCACACCCATTAGAATGGTATTATCAAATAAACAAATAAGTAAGCAAGCATTGGCCATGATATTGAGAAATCAGACCTCTCAGTAGTTGTTGGTGGAGATGTAAAATGGTACAGCCACTGTGGAAATCTGTATGTCACTCCTTCAAAATCTTCTATATAGAGGCAATGAATTATTATTTACCCATTAAAAATTAAATTCTGATACATGTTACAACAGAGTTGAAACATGAAGACATTACTCTAAATTCATTGAAGCAGAAAGTAAAATAAAAGTTACCAGAGGCTGGGAGTGGGAATGGGGAGCAGGTATTTAGTAGAAACAGTCTTAGTTTGGGAGATGAAAAGTTCTAGAGATGGATGATGGGGATGGCTAAGAAACAATGTGAATGTGCTTATGCCAATGAACTGTACACTTAGAAATGGTTTAAGCTGGTAAGATGTTTTTGTTATGGGTGTTTTACCCCTCCATCTGTTCTGATAAACCTCTTGTGGAAACAGAGTTCTAACATGGGAGGAGTCTTCTTGGGAAGAAAGGGGCTACAGAAGGCGAGGCCAAGAAACATGGGCATGTGCTCCTGAGAGACAAAAGCCTGGTTGCTGAAAGTGAATGGTTACCATGTGACAGATACTGTGTTGTATCCAGCTAGGACTGGAGCAAGACTAGCAGAAGCCTGGCACAGACTGTATGGAGTTTCAAGATCTTTCCATTCACTGGCTTTGGTGGCACATGCCTGTGATCGTAGCACCCAGTAGGCTAAGGCAGGAGAATCAAAGTGGGAGGCCAGCCTGGGCTACACAGTGTGTTCAAGGCTAGTCTGGACTACATAGGGAGACCCTACCTCAAAAATAAATAAATAAATAAATAAATAAATAAGGCAAGGAAAAAGAGCCTCTTTCCAGCTGCCTCTTTCCAGCTGCCCATGATGCTCAGGAGTGAAACCGGTTGCTCTGGGAGGCTGAGAACTGTCCACCACTTAAGAAAGACTGGATGCAAACCAAGGCTGGAGAAGCATCTGGTGCAATCACTGTGGAAGGGATTGTTGGGGCACTAGGAGGTTGGCCCACCTGACTTCTATGATCCCTTACAACTTCTGAACTCTGGCAGAGTCAAACTAATCTCTCTTGGTCTTACCCTGCCCAAAAGACAGGCAGAGAGCAATTCAGCTAATAGTAAGATCTCCATTCTAAGCCTAGCTCCATGTTTTACTGACCTTTTGACCTTGAATGGGTCACTAACTACTGGGACTCAGTTTATTCATCTGTGTAATAACACCTGCCAGCTCCTACTTCACTCCACTCCCACCTGGCAGAGAGGATTTAAGGCTAAGGGGAAGCAAGGATTTATGGAGAGGAGACCCCAAAGATGATCCCAAGCCTACCCTCCCTATGGGGCTCTGCTTTTCCCTCCTCTTAGATCATGGCTAGTGGTGTTCTTTAGGGTGCTGTCTGCATACCACCAAGGCTTGGAGCAGGCTAACTGCTGTACCTGAGGGTTGCCTGATGATGCATAGTCACACTAGTATGTAACTCATGTGTGCCTAGTATTTATAGCAAGTAATAAGTTTTTATGATAGCACAACAGCTTCCTCTTTAAAATTAATTTAGAAGTTGTTATGGCTTGTATCTAGATGTCTCCCCTGCTTTCCCACAATTCTCATGTGGTCATAGGTGGGGCTTTTTGGAGGTGGCTACATCTAGAGTATAGGGATGCCGGGATTGACTCAAGGTGCAATGCTAGGATTAAAAATGCTAGCATTAAGGGTGTGAATACCACCTGTCATGAGGGTGGGTAGCCTGGATATAATATAATGGGCAGAAAAAGTTCCGCTGCTGTTACTTGTTGCTGTGGCTTTGCTGCCTTCTGCTCTGCTGCCCTTTGCCCGCTGTGAACTGTTTTTCCTCTGCAGTGCCCCTCTGCCATGCTACCCTGCCTTGAGGTCAACCAACTATGAACTGAAGCTCCTATAGACTGAACTACAATAAACCTTTCTTCCTTTAACCTTGGGTGTCCAGAATTTTGCCTTAGCAATGAGAAAAGACACGAGTTAGTGTAAATTGTAAAAAAATGATTAAAGAAGAATAAGTAATGAATAATGCAAGCAGCTGAATAAGACAGACCTCTTGAAGGTGGAATGTGAGTGGATAGGGTTTGGGAAACTCCACATGGATTAAAGGGCACAACAACCCATCTTCTTGGGCCCCGTCATGAACTCCCCTAGGCCTAGAGATCAGACACAGTGAAAACCAAAAGGCATACATGGTTTTGTTAGTTCTACTGTGAGGTCTCCTCACAGTGCCAGATACAACAAACCAGCTAAGAAATCAAATTTGGTCTAGGGTCTTCAATCCACAAAAGTGTGAGAATGGTTAACTTTTACATTGTTACTTTGGGACCTTGTGTCTCTGCTTTTCCTACTGTTTTTTACCTGATAGGCTCTATTAAGGAGGAAGGCAACCCTATCATGGTCTTTTCTCCAAAGATGTTAGATAGGTGATTTCCCTAGGAAGTGTATTTAAGAGTCAAGAGTAAAAACTATCTCTATGTGAATGCCAGGCACTGAGCCACACAGGGAAGGAAATTTCTTGTCCAGGGCAACACCCCAGTGCCTCAAAGTAATCCCTCCACCCCCACACGTATGGTAAATTCCCCTCACACCTATCTGAAAGCATAATATGTGATACTTCTCTTGAAGGAGTCTCCTAGAAACTTGATCAAGTTCTGTTCCTATTCTGCTAATCAGCTCAGGCCAAGAGTTAGGCAGTCAGCATAGAAATTCTGCCTTTCCTAAAAAGTAGGAATAAAAGAAAGTTTCAGAACTTCAGAGATAGCTCTTAAGAATGGCAAGAAGAAAGTGAGGATCCCTAACAACCACCCTCCCTTGGACAGTGTTGGAGTTAGCGGTGCAGACATTGAAAACATTCCCTTTCCTCTCTTTTCTACATTGCACACATTCCATGGTTTGAAATATTCCACCCATCAAACTACATGGGTGAAAAACTAGTCATCTTCCCTATTTTTATCATCAAATACCTCCAGTCACAGCAAAATATCATGTTGGGATAATTCAAGTGAAAAGCAAAGAAACCTAGCTTTTCATTTACCAATGTAGCTTCTCAACATTTCAAGTGTTTTTTTCATCTCTTTTTCTGGACCCCCAACCTGGAAATACTAAAGCCCAATGTCCCCCAACCCCTTTATGGCTCAAACTGATTCAGCAAGTTCTTGCCTCTAATGGACAAGAGAATATCACCCTGGGTGATTCCTGGAAAGCTGAAGAAGCACTGAGTTTTGTGAATTCTTTCTCCATGGGGACATTTAAGAAGCTATTTTCCTAATGGTGGTATCCTGGACATCTGTGTGACCAAGATAAGATGAAGAACTGAAAGTGGGAAAAGTCCAGGAAAAGAGGAACTAAAAAAATACAAGAAGATGGCAACCTTGGAGGAAGATAGATCCTATAACCTGTGAAATTCAACCTAGTGGAAAAGCTGGGTCTGAGCAGACAGCGCGCGCACACACACACACACACACAACATAAACCACTGCCTGCAAAGTATCCTATAGTATCATACTGTAAACCTCAATTTTATCCAATAAAATTTATCAAAAAATCAAAAATCAATGAAACAAAAAACCACAACAAATTATCAAGAAACATATGAAAAATATTCAGCCTCATCAGTAACCAATGATAGAATATCTAAGTGGAAAATTACATGATGCTATGAAGTTTTGGCAAAAAAGTGGCAGAAATAGGCACTCTTGTAACAGCTGCTGTGACTGTGCAGATAGTTTCTACAACCAATGAGGAATGTCCACCAGAAGCTTTAACCATGTGTGTTCTATTTGGTTTAGAAATTACATTTTGGGATTTATCTTAAAGAAGGAATCATGGAGCGTTGCAAAGATTTAGGTGGTTTCCTATGAAAATACCTGGTGTCTATTAAAGGCCTTCAGATAGACCCTCCAGGTCAGATAGACCCACCAGATTCTTACTGCCAATCAACAACTACAACTCCCTTCAGCCTGAAGCAGCCAGATCTGCCATTGTCCATTTCTCTCTCATGGTAATTCAGGGTACTTCTTCAGCGGGAAGACTGTTATCAGCAGCTAAGTTAGAATATTATAGGCAGTCAGACAGAGAGGTGGCCTAGAAGGAGCCAGTGCAGAAGACCAGATACCTTGCAACTACGGGGGAAAACAAACACCTCCCACTGTAGGCCAGATCTCAAGACAAAAGATAAAACAAATGCACCCAAACCCTAAGGATAAACTTCAGGGATTGATATTCTAAATAAGTATCACCTTGATACCTTGATCACCATGAGGAAACCAGAAGAAGCCACTAGTCCAACCTCCTGCAGGCAAAGGCCCTGTTCCCACTTGCTGCGTGACTCACTTCCCTATTGGATCCTGATTTATTACTGAGCAATTATACTCATAATCCTATTGGTTGACCATAATTTTGTCCCACCTCATGCCCACCTTGCAAGTTTCCATTTTCCCCCACCTTGGATCTGCCTCACCTCATGGTTTTGCTATAAAAAAATGCCTAGAAAAGGCAACCCACTCGAGACCCCTTCTATGTCTGTCTCAGGCAAAAGCTTTCTTCCTCTCAATAAATATATTTTGCTCTTAAAAATTTTAGATGTAAAATTTATAACAGCAAAAATTAGGAGGTCAACAAGATGGCGGACTGGTAGGTAGCAGGAGAGAGACCCTCTCTGTGAGAGACAGCTCAAATGCCAGAATAAAACACCCTGGAGAGACCCAAACAGATAGAGATGGACTCTCACAACCCAGGAAAAAACTAAAGTGCAAAAAAAACCGCTCGAATATGAGGTCCTGGGACTACCATCAGAGAAGCTAAGATCAGCGAGCACAGCGCCCTCCTTAAGCCACCTGAATTCCTGCCCGACCTGAATGAGCTATCCGCACCATAGTGACTGGCTTGAGCCGCTGGAGCGCGGAGCTGAACAGCCCTGCATGCAGCTCTCCCGGACCGGCCCTGCACTCGACCCACCCAGAGGCACCGTGAATTCCCACCGTAGCCA
>PVJX010032352.1:0-20486 GCA_004027295.1 Dolichotis patagonum
AGCTGCTTGGGCCTGAGGCAGGAGTATGGCAGCTCCAAGCCCAGCTGGACAGTGGAGCGGGAGCCTGTTTCAGCGTGGGGGAAATATTATGGGCTGTTCCTGCAGCATAACTTGCATGATGCCCCAAGCTAATTTTTTAGCACTAAGGAAAAATAGAAAACACTTTTAGTGAAAATCTTGAAATTTTGTAACTTACTTCCCTCACTAGTGGTGTATGGTAGGACACCTGCTCGTGGTGGGGGACAGCGGTCCTGAGTCACTGCTCTGTCAGCTGCTGGACACCTGGGGTGAATAGACAGTGATTACGGTGCACTGAATTCCATAATGTATGTAAGCTACGTGGTCTTTTACCATGAATTTCTGTATGTGTTACACGGATGTCCCCAAATACAGATGAAGGGTATGTGTTGCACAGGTTCAAAGTGTGACAGTAATGTTAGATTACTCTGGATATTCTGCTCCTGTTGAGTACCTTTCATTTTTAACTTTCTTTGTGTGTTTCATACTGATTTCTGTTACTAACTCAGCATCTGTAGACTCATTTTCTTTTCTTTTCTTTTCTTTTCTTTTCTTTTCTTTTCTTTTCTTTTTTTGGTCTTTTTTGAGACAGCGTCTCTATGCAGTTCAGGCTGGCCTTGGGCTCACTTTGTAGCCCTGGGCGGTCTCAAACTTGAACATGATTCTCCAGCCTCAGCCTCCCGAGTGCTGGGATTACAGGAGTGCGCCAGCACGCCGGGCTGCAGGCCCACTTCTCCATCTGTGTGTGGAGTCCTCTGTAGAAGACGGCATTGACAGGCTGCCTCCTGGCTCAACGCTGTAGGATCCGGCTCCCCACAGCGACCCAGCCAGACGCAGAGTATGAGTGCTGTTTGGAAAAGGGAACACTGCTGTGGGGGTTTTTGACTTGCAGCTGTGTTTGTTTTGCTTTGCCTTTGTTTATTTCATGCCGGAGGGAGGTCCCCTGCACTCACCATATTCCCCGACTTCCACCGCCATGAAAAGGGAATAGAGCTGGGTTTGGTGGCTCACACCTGTAATCCCTGCGCTCAGAGGCGGGGGCAGAAGATCGGTACATGTGTGAGGCCAACTTTGTCACTGGGTGGCAAAGTGCATTCCAGGCCAGCCTGAAGTGCACAGCAAAACTCTCTTAAAGAGGAAAACCGCAAAAAAAGGAATAGAACTTTCACGGCACACACAAGGCTGAGCAGCTGAACCCAAGACGGTGGCCACGAGCAAGACTAGCGGAAGCACTCATTCCTGGCTCTAACGCTGCTTACGGGAAGCCTTCCGAGGGGCCGAGCAGCCGCACCGGCCTCGCACGCTGCCTCCCTGCCTCTCTCTTTGCTTTCTTCTTCTGTAATATGGTGCTGATGATGATGATTTGGGGTTGGCTTTGCTCACGTTTTCGCTATTCAGTCCAGAGTGGCCTCGCGCTCACGGTGTGTTCTGTGCTGGCCGCAGACTCCTGAATGCTGGGCGCATAGATACAGCAGTACCCTTCACAGTGGATTTTGAAACTGTACCTGAAAGAAGTTGTCCATTTGCAGGTGTATTTAGTACTGAAACGTTGGGTTCTGTGCCTAGACCCCCAGTCTCCTACAGGGGTGCACGGTGAAGCCCCAAAGAGTGAGACAAGCGGCTTGATCTTTAGGGCTCCAGGAGGACCAAAATCCTCTGCAGAGCTCGCAACTCTGCTAGCTGACTGACTCACTGTCCGCGGGCAGCCTGTATGTATTCAAAACAAGCAAGGAGTTGAGTGGAAAATGCAGGAAACCTGAGCAGGATCTTGGGAGGGATTTAAGGACACCTCAGAGCAACAGATGATGCTCAGAAGGAAAACTATCCAGGAAGTCTCCAGGCGGCCTCAGCTGTGGCCTAGCTTGCCCCTGAGGTCTCCTCATTTGCAGTTCAAACATGCCTGGGCCACACCACAGCCCTGCACATGTGTTCAGCTTCCAGGGCTCCGACACTGAAAACTGTCCTTTCATTATTGCGCCCATTAAGTGTGCAAACTGTTGGTGTTTGTACATTTCCTGCACATTTTCATCATGTGCATCCCCCGTCTCTCCCTTATGCCGCCTTCCAGGTCACTGAGCCCCAGGATAATGTGGCTTCTTGATCTAACTCACTGTTCATAACCATTCTCCCATTGAAAGTGTAATTGTTTTCATTAGCTTTCTAAATCTTGATTAGTGTTCAACCAATTTTGATTGGTTCTTAGTGTTATTTACTATTAACCCTTTGTCCAGACAAGTAGGTTGAAATTTTCAAACGTTGGCCAAGTAGAGTCAGAGACCAAGGAAATCAATTCCCTAAATTACAAGTTGAAGGAAAAAAGATATTTTCTTTCATCTCTCAGAGTAATTCATCAGACATTATTTATTTACTTTCTTCACCTGGATTCTGATTTGTTGGCCCCTTCTATGACCCATGCTTTGTTGACTTAGTGCAAGGATCCCTGGGTGTGACCAGCAGGAGGAGCAATGTTCCATTCCACTGCTGCTTTACAATGACTTCCGCTGTCGCCGTGAAGGTCCTGTGTGCTGAGTGCATCTGGATGGAGAATAAGGGTTTGGTGACCAAGACATGAAGTAAAAAGTGGGGAACCTCAGCCTCGTGTGAGCTGTTTAGCGGTAGAGTTGAGATGGTTCGTGCTGTGAATCTCTCTGTCTTCTTCCTGGAAATCCATGTCTGATGATGCAGGAGGCAGTGACCTTCGAGGATGTGGCTGTGAACTTCACCAGGGGGGAGTGGGCTCTGCTGGATCCATCCCAAAAGAAGCTCTACAGAGATGTGATGCTGGAAACCTTTAGGAACCTGGCTGCCGTAGGTAAGGAAGACGCTGCTTTCTCATTTATGCAATCAGAGAGCGCTGGGTCCTGCCCCTCAGCTCAGTTTTCTTAACGGGAAGTGAAAACTTTATGATGTATCTTCTCGGCAAGGTCACAGTGTACTGTGGATCTACCTGGAATCTAGTGATTTTCATATCTAGTCAGTCGTCATTATGTTTCTGTTTCTACACTTTAGGAAGGAACCCAGATGACCAGCAAATTGAAGATGACTACAGAAATTACAGGAAACATCTAAGGTAATTTGTACCCAGAAAAGAATATTCCTCAAGTGTCAGAATGTTAAACCTAAGAAAAGAAACAAGATGGTGTTTAAATCTCTTTAATCTTTCAGAATTTCTCAATGGACATATACCCACTGCGTATCTCTAATCTGAAAACAGTATTTTAAATATTCCAGTATCTGACATGTGGATAGTACTCACACTATGCCATAACTGATGTTGTTGCAGTAATGTGGAATAAAACCAGTCAGGTGATTTGGAACCTGCCTCTTTTCCCAGCACTCTTGAGGCTGAGGCAGAAATACTGCCACATGTTCCAGGCAAGACTAGGCCACATAGCAAGTTCAAAGCCAGA
Source organism: Dolichotis patagonum (assembly GCA_004027295.1). Classification (NCBI taxonomy): domain Eukaryota; kingdom Metazoa; phylum Chordata; class Mammalia; order Rodentia; family Caviidae; genus Dolichotis; species Dolichotis patagonum. The sequence goes on from PVJX010032352.1 coordinate 3,429, forward strand.
TGAAACTACACAGTGAGACCTTGTCTGAAAGTTAAAAAAAAATGAATACTACAAATTTTGTTTCCTGCTGAGATTTACAGACATGTTGAATAAAATTGCATTCAAGCATTGCAAACACAAGCATACCAATTTTGTGTGCATCCTGGGAGCTGAATTCTATGTCCATGGTTTTAAAAGAGCATTTTCAAAGCAAACAAATTATATGCGTATTATATGGAGTTAAATGTGATGTACACATTCAGTGTTTAAAAAATTGCTGATGTATTTTCAGAATCCAAAAAATAGCACTGTTTTGATGGCATTTATTTTCACGCTGTCCTCTAAAGCCACAGCCCGTTCCTATTCCATAATATTAGAAGGTACGTCGCCAAGGTATTGGTGAGACTGTTAGTGTGCTACGGCATCCTTAGATCTGCACATAGAGATTCCATGGAGAAGGAAAAAGGAACATGTGTTTTATTTACCTCTTCTTTGTTGATTGTTTTGGAGACTGAGTCTAACCATGTAGCCCAGACTGGCCTTGAGCTCAATGACCCTCCTGCCTCAGCCTCCCAGGATGACAAGCATGTGCAACCTTATCTAATTAAACTTTTTCTGTATATATTTCCAGCAATGTTAAAGTGATCATTTTACAATAGTGTTTAAATACCCATGTGTAGCAGCACAACTTATAAGTCTAAACTGTGGAAAAAGCCTCAATGCCCATTCATAGATGGTTTGATTAAGGAAATATGGGCTAGCCAGGTCAAAATCAGCATGCTTGGCACCCTAGTACTCTAGGAAGCTGAAGCAGGAAGATCATGCATTCGTGAGAAACCTTGGTAACTTAATGATTCATCAGACTCTGTTTTCACAAAAGAATCAAAACTCCTGTGTGTGTATGTCAGTGCTAAACGTCCGGTTCAATGTCCAGCCCTGAAAACCATGTGAAGTGTGCATATAATGGGACAGTATTCTTCCATAGATGAATGAAGTGATGGCATTTGTCAAAATGGGGATGATCTGCCGCCCATGTTTAATTAAATAAGTGGGACAGAGAAGTTTCAATATGGCAGGTTCTGTGTGGCATGAGAATCCTAGCACAGGAGTGGAGGAGTAAATGGAGGAGAGATGGTGGCAAAGAGAGAGGCGGACAGTGGAGGGGTGAAGAGGCTGAGTGGAAGGGGAGGGGATGGAGTCCCGAGGGAAAAGGTGTCAGAGATCAGTGCGTGGAACATGGCTCATCAAGCTGTGGCCCACATCCTCAAAGTGAGAGTAACTATTGCATATTGTGAATGGATCAATCACAAACTCCAGAAGAATCTTACCCTTTCAGTAAAAGCTGTGTCCTGCACAAGCCATCCTGCACAATGTACAGTGAGTGGGTGATTCTGTGTTCTCCGCGGGCATCAGCGCAGCTCTGCTCATGGTGAAACACTATGAAGAGACACTGGAAAACGTGATTGGTTGTTTTGTTACTTTCCCCTTTTACAGGAGTGAGGAGGTCGAGCAGTCCTGGCAATATAAATTCTGGTACCAACATGGACAAATGGTTTCTGAGACTCCAGATGCCAGTGTGCACATGACAGTTGTTGGCATAAAGCCAGGTGAAAGCATTTCCTCTAGAAGGGCCCTGGTAGGTCATCCATCAGCAGATGGGCCCGTCATGGCTACCACTGCACTCAAAACATATGGGCAGCAGGGATTTCAGGAGAAGCTGTCTACCTGTAACAAACATGGCAAAGCCTGCACAGATCTGCACCCTTCTCTGGAATATGCAGTGACAAGTCCTACAGGGAAACTCCATGAATATAAGCCCTGTGCGAAACTCCATGAATGTAAGCCCTGTGCAGAATCTTACTCTGATTGCACTGCAGTCAGTGATATTGAAGAGAAGCCAGATGTCAAGTCATTCGTTACACCCGGCGATGTTCAGTTGTGGGAATGGAGTAACAGTGAACTAAACATGTATACCTTGGGGGAAAGGTATACCTGTGCACCCTCAGGGGAAAGCTTTCGTTCTCATCCTGATATTCAGACACATGCAGCAGCTCATTCTGGAGAAAAAACTCATGTACAAAAACACTACGGAAAATCTTTAACTACCAATTCAGTGGGTAATCCTGAAAGAAGTCACATTGAGAAGAAACCCTATTCATTTTGGCAATGTGGAAAAGCTTTCAACACAAGTGGTGTTTGGCTTACTGATGAAAGCGCTCACACTGCCATGAAACCTTATGCATGTAAGCAGTGTGGTAGAGTTTTCAGGCGTAAAGATAACTGGCGAATGCATGAACGAACTCACACTGGGGAGAAACCCTACGTATGTAAACACTGTGGGAAAGCTTTCAGCAGAAAACAATATTGGCAAATACATGAACGGACTCACACTGGGGAGAAATCCTATGTATGTAAGCAGTGTGGGAAGGCTTTCAGCACACACAGTGTGTGTAAAGTACATGAGCGGACTCACACTGGGGAGAAGCCTTATGTATGTAAGCACTGTGGGAAGGCTTTCAGCACACACAGTGTGTGTAAAGTACATGAACAGACTCACACTGGGGAGAAGCCCTATGTGTGTAACCATTGTGGGAAAGCTTTCAGCAGAAAACAAAATTGGCAAATACATGAACGGACCCACACTGGGGAGAAACCCTATGTATGTAAGCACTGTGGAAAAGCTTTTATCAGACAAGATTCTTGTCAAGAGCATGAAAGAATGCACAGTGGGGAGAAACCTTATGTATGCAACCAATGTGCGAAAGCTTTCAGCAGAAAGGATACTTTTAAAGAACATAAAACAATGCATAGTGGAGAGAAACCCTATATATGTAAGCCATGTGGGAAAGCTTTCAGATTACGTAAACATTATCAACGACATGTACAAACTCACACGGCAGTGAAACTCCATGTATGTAAGCAGTGTGGGAAAGCTTTCAGCACACCTACCAATTGTCAAAAACATGAAAGAATTCACACCGGGGAGAAACCCTATGTATGTACACAATGTGGGAAAGGTTTCAACAGCAAAGCAGGTTGGCAAACGCATGAAAGGGCTCACACAGATGAGAAACCCTTTGCATGTAAGCAATGTGACCAATCTTTTAGCAGTAAATATTGTTGGAAAATACATGAATGGACTCATAGTGGGGGGAAACCCTATGTATGTAAACAATGTGGAAAAGCTTTCAGCACACGTAGTGTTTTTCAAAGGCATGAACTGACACATACTGGGGAGAAACCCTACGTCTGTACTCAATGTGCAAAAACTTTCAGCAGCAAAGAAGGTTGGCAAATACATAAACGGACTCATACTGGGGAGAAACCCTATATATGTAAACAATGTGGGAAAGCTTTCAGCACACGCAGTACATGTAAAGTACATGAATGGACTCACACTGGGGAGAAACCATATGTATGTAAGCAATGTGGAAAATCTTTCAGCACACGCAGCAAATGTAAAGTACATGAATGGACTCACAGTGGGGAAAAACCCTATGTATGTAAGCAGTGTGGGAAATCTTTTAGCACACGTGGTGATTGTAAAAAGCATGAACACACTCACACTGGGGAGAAACCCTATGTATGTGAACAGTGTGGGAAAGCGTTCAGCACACGCAGTAACTGTAAAGCCCATGAACGGATTCACACTGGGGAGAAACCATATGTTTGTAAACAGTGTGGGAAATCTTTCAGCACACGCAGTAACTGTAAAGTGCATGAACAGACTCATGCTGGTGACAAAATGCACGTATGTAGTCAGTGTGGGAAAGCTTTCAGCACACGTGGTGATTGTCAAAAGCATGAACAGACTCACACTGGGGAGAAACCCTATGTATGTAACCAATGTGGGAAAGCTTTCCGAAGAAAAGCAGGTTGGCAAATACATGAACGTTCTCACACTGGGGAGAAACCCTATGTGTGTAAGCAGTGTGGGAAAGCCTTCAGCACACATGATGTATGTCAAAAGCATGAACAAATTCACACTGGGGAGAAACCCTATATATGTCTTCAATGTGGGAAAGCTTTCAGCAGAAAAGCAACTTGGCAAAAACATAAATGGACTCACACTGGAGAGAAACCCTATGTATGTAACCAATGTGGGAAAGCTTATACCAGACAATATCGTCTTCAAGAACATGAAAGAATCCACAGTGGAGAGAAACCGTATGTATGTAAGCAATGTGGGAAGGCTTTCAGCACAAATTATTATCTTCAAGAACATGGGAAAATCCACAGTGGAGAGAAATCCTATGTGTTTTAGCAATGTGGAAAAGCTTTCATCACAAGCAGTAGTAGTCCAACTCATAAATGTATTCACACTGGGAAGAAACCCTCTGAACGCACACCGTGTGGGAAAGCTTTCAGAAGAAAATCAGGTTGGCCAATAAAAAGGGCTCACAATTATGAGAAATCCTTTGTATGTAAGAAGTATGGGAAAGATTTCCACACGTGGTATTTGTCAAAAACATGAACACACTTGTCAAAAACATGGAAGAGCCCACAGTAGAGAGAAAGCCTGTGTACATTAGCAATGTGGTAAAGCTTTCAGATTACACAGACATTGTGGATGACATGTAGTGAATCATACTGGGGAGAAATTATATGCAAGCAGAATGGAACAGGCTTTAGAACACAAAGATTGTGAAGTTCGTGAAAAGACTCACTCTCCAAAGGAGATCCTGTGTCTGTAAATACTGTGAGAAAAGTTTCAACACATTGTGTTTGTGAAACACAGGAAAGAAATCACATTGGGGTGTAACCCTATATATGTAGCCAACGCGGGAAAGCTATCAGCTCACATGGTCTTTGTCAAAGACATGAAGGAACGCATACTCTTTTTTTTTTCTTCAAAAGGCACAAGAACGAAAGGGAAAATATTTAGAAATCCAGTGTATCAGGTTTCATCAAAAAAGAACAATTTTATTGTCTGACAAAATGCATTCTAAAGACTATATTCTTAAAAAGACAATTAAAATGTTATTTATGTAAGCAGAGTGCAAATGCATTCAGTATACAGAGGTGTTGTCAAGCACAGGAAACAAATTACCCTTGGGTGAAAGTCTGCAGAAACAGTAAGGAAAGGCCTCTGTGCAGTGAGCATGGTGCACATTAAGAAGGGAGAGTTCAACAACTGCAGAGAGGAAGTGACTTAGACATGAGTCAGACTGAGGAGAACCTTTTCTTCTAAACAGCATGAAACCTCTTTCAGTCCACACAGCTATCAGGACATGAAAAAATTCATAGTGTAGACATGACATGTGAACACTTAAAATTCAGATATATGAAAGAACTCACATGACAGGGAACATAATATGTATGTGAATACTTCAAGTCTTCCACTTCACCTTGAAATACATGAAAGCACTCCCAGTAGTAAAAAGAAACCTTTCTTAATAATGTGCACAAGCACTGTGTGATGCTGATGACGTCAGAAATTCTAGAAACTCGTGAGTATAAATACAAGACATTCTAGAAACTCATGAGTATAAATACAGAACATCAGATTTCTTCATTTTCTCATTATTTTTCTTTTTTGTTGGTTTTATTATTTACTTATTTATTTATTTATTTATTTGGTACCGGGGATTGAACTCACAGCCTCATGCTTGCCAGGCAGGTGCTTATTCTCCTGAGCCTTGGCTTTCTCATTACTTTTCATAAAACATGACATTGCACAGTGGAGATACTCTTTATCAGTGTTTATTATATGGGGACACTGGTCATTTTGGTGTAATTCATGTGGCAATACGCTGTTATGACAAACCATTGATACAAGTGTAGTACTCAAATTATGAGGTGTCTTGCAAGAATGAATATTGTCTTAGAACCCTGTGGATGTACAAAGGTACCAGTTACAACTCATTTTCCAAACACTGTCATCATTTCTCATACAGTTTAACTCTAAAAGATGAGTCCAATAACAAGGGATATCAGTGATTTCTTCAGAAAATAGACATAAGGAGAACATATGCTAAAGTGTACATATTGTAAGCGTGGCCTTAACACAGATCTCCGGATTAAACTACTTTAAATTATCTTGTAAGGATAAATGTAAGCTAGGGCTGGTGGTGCAACCCTGTAATCCATCACTCAGGCAGCTGAGGCCAGTCTGAACTACTACATGGTAAGACTCTTGCCTCCAAAAATAAATAAATGTAGCCAGGAGTAGTGGTGCATGCCTGTCATCCCAGTACTTGGATGGCTGAGGTAGGAGGATCGTTGTGAGTTCCAGGCCAGCCTGGGCTACATAGCAAAACCCTGTCTGAAACCGGACAAAAGTAAACAAACAAAGCAAAAAAGAATGAATGTTGTGCTCTCATAATTCTGTAGCTCCTTAAAAGCAGTAGCACCGGAGTTTACTGTTGAAGTGCATAATAACTCTCTCTTTTGCACTCCGTGAGATCCAAAGTTAGAACGACCATATTTCTTGCATAACAATAGACTCGGTATTTTGCATGTCATTTTTGTTTCCTTTTCTGTCTTGCATTTAATAATTTGGGGTAATGACTCAAAAATTGAGTTTCCTTTAACAGTTTTTATTTCTAGCTTGTATTTGAAACTTTGCTGCACACAGCCCATTATTTTGGAAGAATCTGTTAACTGGATGTCATATTTTGTAATTTTGTTACTGATAATTTCTGTACTTGTACTTAAGTGTTTATCTCTTTTTGAACAACACATAAATTAGTAAATGTTTTCAATATTCTAAGATGATATCTATTCATATCCCAACCTCATATCATATTTACATATTGCATAATTTCCATTTATTCTCTTCATCAGAACAATTAATATCCTGTGTGTTCAATATCAGTTGTTTTTTATCATTAAATTTTATTTATCATGCTTGTAGTGTCAGGCTTCATTTGGGAGGTTATTATTCTGTCCACCACCCAAAAGAAAAATCTGTATTTTTGTGAGTCCCCCATTACCAGAGACCAACAGAACCATATATTTTCTCAAAGTAGATGCAATGCAGTGTGATAATTCACCTCTTCACCAGCTCTAAATGTTGATATGATTTGTGAGTGAGAACATTTTCAAGAATTTTTGACCTCTTGATGTTGGTTTTGATGGGTTTCTATTGGGTTTGTATCCTTTGTGATGAAATACTATTTAAAAAAAATTTTTGTGAATACCATTTGTGCTTTGGAAAGTGATGGTTTTTATTCAATTAGGAAGCAAAAATCAGTTATTAAAATAGAAATTCAGTAATGTGTGTGATTGATTTGTGTTCTCTCTTATCAACTTTAGAGATGAATGTGGCTTTTGTCATAATCAATAGCTACCACTGTTTGATGCTGCCTGCATGAAGCACTCTACAGATTCATTTCATTGTAAACTTCACTTTTGAAGTCATTTTAGTCAGACAAATGATGCATAAGTGTCAATTTCTTGTCAGTCATTCACCTCACTTCTGCTTGTACCTGTGACAAAAATGAAAAATTTATATAAGGAAGGTGACATTTATACAATATTACTACATGGATGAATTCATTTGGATTTCATCTGTTTACCTATGAGTGACCCATTTCTTTTCCAGAATGAAATCTAGGACCTCACATTATTTTTACTTGTGATGGTCCCTAAACCTCCTCCAGTCTCCATGTTTTCTTTGGTCTTTACCTTTTGACCAATGGTCCTCTTTGGTCTGTGTAGTTTCCCTGTATTATAATAAGGTTATACATTTAGCAAGGACACCCTAGAGAGAAAGCACGCTCCCCTACATGCTGTGTGGATACAAACAGAGTGTCACTAAATTCTAGTACTGGGGTGATTGCTGTTGACTCCTTGTTTATTGTGGTATATGACGGAGTCTACAGTAGCTTCTATTTTCTGCTTTGTAATGAATAAGCATCAAGGACAGTTTCTTTGACTCCACATAAATAACCCGTTTCTCTTCAAAACCTACCCGCTTCAGTGTCCACTACAGATAGTCCACACTTAAGGACCAATTGAAAGACCATCAAGCCTAGAGCTGAGGGGAGCTGTTCAGAGGCATGACCCCCTGCCAGCGCTTACTATTGCCTTCTGTTGTCAGTAGAGTTCTGTACTCCTTGTTTATGCAGCTGCGGTGCCTTTTTTGGTACAGTACACCTTCTTGACAGAGAACCGACATTTCTGCTGATTGTCCTGTGCTGCACAGAGCTGCAGGTTTACATTCTGTTTTACCCTATGGTACTAAATGTGAAAACTGTGAAAATGAAACAGTTATCAAGTTGGAGTTTCTTGGACCATTTCATTGTTCTGATGTGGAAATTTACATACTGTGCACAATTCCACACTTAGAAATCAGTTCAGTGAATGATTTAGTCACAGGACAATAAATCAGTCATTAAATGAGGGATGTCTACTAGATTTGTCACCATTGTTCTCGCCATGTTTCTGATTGTGTTCCTTAACACTGTTGTATTTCCATGGTTGTTTCTATACTTTAGTAGACAAGGAATCCTCCTGAGTATAAAATCACAAGTGTAGCTGTAAGGGTAGATGCTAACACTAATGTGGGCACCTGGAGGGCTAATATTAATATTAATGACAGGCAAAGTACATCTCTAAGCAAAGCCTCTTACTAGGAACACAGGTCATTACATGAGGAAGGTGTCAAATTATGAACCTGTAGCAACCTGTTCATGTATGGACTTGAAAAGAGGTAGGGAAGGAAGAAACTGAAGGAAGGAAAGAGAGAAAGACTGAAAGAAGGAAAAATACAGCATCAGACTGAGAGATCATACCATCTGTCTTTCATTTTGCTATTGTGTTTGCTATTGTTTTGTGTTCTTGAGTCAGGTCTTTGTTATGCAGTTCAGGCTGGTATTGAATCCATTATAGAGTGATCCTTCACCTATGGTAGGAGTTACGTTCCAGAGGCCCCGCCCATAGGTAAAAATCCATGAAGTAGCAACCTTACATTTACTTTATTATTTATATGTATTTTAAGGCTTTATAAACCCTTCTCCTATAAATGTTTCCCACATGCTTATACACACTTAATACACTCTTAAACACTTTCTACACTTCTAAGCATATGTAATTTTTAAAGAATTTTATTTAAAGAGAAAAAAAAGCAAAACAGAAAAAAGGGTAGAAATAATACAGAATTTCAAAAAAAAAAGTAAAAAATCACTAGTTGATAAATTACATATTGACCTCTTAGAAATAGTTGTTCAGGTTACAAAATCAAAGCATACAAAGTGGACATTCAAACAGTGAGACTGCAAACAGTTCTGTTCAATGATCCAACAAAAACTTAGTAATATGGTTATCAATCCTACACACTTACACATGCAGTTATATCCTTTAGATCACTTTCTTTTCCTCTCTTTTTGACAATAGCAATTACACACTTTGGGTTTTATTATTACTGCATTTCTTACTACTTTTTACACTAGAGACACAATGTGATATTTATAAATATGATCCTTATTTATTTCACTTATGAGGATAGTCTCAAGTTGTCTCCACTTACCTATGAAGGCCTCAAGATCATCCTTTTTTATAGCTGAGTAATATTCCATTGCATAAAAATACCACATCTTTTTCACCCACTCTGTGGTTGATGGGCATTTTGGTTGTTCCCAAGATTTAGCTATTACAAATTGTGCTGCTATGAACATGGGCGCACATATGTCACTGTGATATGACCTTTTCAGTTTTTTTGAGAAAGTACCCAGGGTGGGGGAATAGCTGGATTGAATGGAACTTCCAATCCTAGTCTTCTGAGAAATCTCCATACTGATTTCCATAAAGCCTGCACCAGTCTGCATTCCTACCAACAGTGGAGGAGTGTTCCTTTTTCCCTGCAGCCTCACCAACATTTATTATCAGTTGATTTCTTGATGATGCGATTCTTTCCAGGGTGAGATGAAATCTCAATGCTGTTTTAATTTGCATTTCTTAAATGACTATAGATGGTGAACATTTCTTTGTGTATTTATTTGCCATTTGTGTATCATCTGAGAAATGTGTGTTCATCTCAGATGCCCATTTTTGGAGAGGGTCTTTGAATTTGGGGGTTTGATGTTTTTCAGTTTTTTGTATGTTCTGGATATAAGTCCTTTGAGGAGTTGCTGGCTAAAATTCTTTCCCATTCTGTGGGTTTTCTTTTCACTCTGTTGGTGATTTCTTTTGAAGTGCAAAAACTTTTCAATAATATGAGATCCCAGTTGTTGATTCTTTAAAGTGTTTCCCATGCAGTTTGTGTTTTGTCCATGAATTCTCTGCCTACCCTTATGTCTCCAAGACTTCTACCTACCTTGTCTTCCAGTAGATTTAGTGTTTCTGTTTTAATATTTAGGTCTTTGATCCATTTAGAATTTAGTTTAGTGTATGGTGATAGGCATGGATCTAGTTTCAGTCTTCTGCATGTGGAGAGCCAGTTTTTCCAACACCATTTATTAAAGAGGCTATCCTTCCTCCAGTGAACGTGTTTAGCCCCTTTGTCAAATATCAGGAGGCTGAGTGTATTTTTACTTATACTTGCATCTTCTAATCTGTTCCATTGATCCTCAGGTCTATTTCTTTGCCAGTACCATGCTGATTTTATCACTGTGGCTTTGTAGTACAGTTTCAAGTCAGGAATTGAGATGCCTCCTGCCTTGCCTTTGTTATCCAGAATTGCCTTTGCCATTCTAGGTTTCTTCTGTTTCCAAACGAATTTTAGGAGTATTTTCTCTAGATCTGTGAGGTATGTCAATGGTATTTTGATTGGGATTGCGTTAAATCTGTAAAACAGTTTTGGGAGTATGGCCATTTTCATGATGTTGGTTCTTCCTAGCCAAGAGCAAGGAATATCCTTCCATTTTCTAATATCCTCTTCAATCTCCTTTTTTAGCATAGCATAAATTTCAGCATATAGATCTTTTACATTCTTAGGTTGATTCCAAAGTATTTCATTTTTTTAGATGCTGTTGTGAAGGGTGATATTTCCATAATTTCTGTGTTGGTGAGTTTTTTGTTTGTATACAGGAATGCTATTGATTTTTGAGTGTTGACTTTGTATCCAGCTTTGCTGCTGAATTTGTTTATTACCTCTAGTAGTCTTTTAATGGAGTTTTTTTGAGTCTTCTATATAGAGTGTCATATCATCTGCAAATAGTGATAATTTAATTTCTTTCTTTCCTATCTTTATTCCTTTTATTTCTCTCTCTTGTCTGATTGCCCTGGCTAGTGTTTCCAGAGCTATATTGAATAGGAGTGGTGACAGTGGAAATCCTTGTCTTGTTCCTGATTTTAAAGTGAAAACTTTCAGTTTTTGTCCATTTAGTATAATGTTGGCTATTGGTTTGTCATAGATGACCTTTATAAGATTGAGGTAGACACTGTGTATTCTGAGTTTCTGAAGGTATTTTTTTTTTAATCATGAACATGTGTTGGACTTTATTGAAAGCTTTTTTTTTTGCATCTATTGAGATGACCATGTGGTTTTTGTTTTTGGCTCTGTTGATGTGGTGTATTACATTTATTGATTTGCGTATGTTAAACCATCCCTGAATTCCTGGAATGAATTCCACTTGGTCATGCTATATAATCTTCTTGATGATTTGCTGCATTCTGTTTGCCAGTATTTTATTAAGAATCTTTGCATCAATGTTCATTAGTGAGATTGGCCTATAGTTCTCCTTTTTGGTTGGGTCTTTCTCTGGTTTTTGTATGAGAGTAATACTTGCCTCCAGGAATGATTTAGGGAGGATTGCTTCCTTTTCAATTTCATTGAAGAGGTTAAGTTGTATTGGCGTCAACTCTTCTCTAAATTTCTTACAGAATTCAGCCGTGGATCCATCAATACCTGGGCTTTTCTTTGTTGGTCAGTTTTTAATTACATTTCCAATTTCAATAGCTGATATTGGGTTATTCAGAATTGCTGTATCTTCTTGGTTGAGCTTTGGTACTTCATATATTTCTAGAAATCTGTCCATTTCCTCTGTGTTTTCCACTGTATGAGTAGAGATTTTCAAAGTAGGTATTCATGATCTTTTGAATTTATGTTGGAGCTGTAGTAATTTCCCCTTTTCAGTCCTTATTGTGTGAATTTGGGTTTTTTTCTTGATAAGGTTAGCTAGAGGTTTGTCAATTTTGTTTATTCTGTCAAAAAAAACCAGCTTTTTGATTCATTAATTCTTTGGATTTTTTTTTTTAGTTTCAATTGCACTGATTTTCTGCTCTGATCTTTACAATTTCCTCTCTTCTATGAGCTTTGGGTTGAATTGCTCTTTTTCTAGAAGCTTGAGATGAAGCATTAGGTTGTTTATTTGTGTTTGTTCTGTTTTCTTGATATGACAGTTTATTTAAGCGTACTTAATTTTAACAACATACAAAATTCCTTAAATCTCGTGATATGCTGAAAACTCTGCCATACAGAATTAGATATATTTTTTAAAGATCTCTCACTATAGTGAATGCACAGTAAGTGGACCACCATATAGCAAGGGACAACTGTATAGTCCAGGCTTGCCTTGAAATCAAGCCAATCCTTTTGCCTCAGCCTCCCAAGTGCTGGGATTTCAGGCATTCACCACCACACATGCCTCCTCTTTCAATTTGGTAGAAAAAAGGAAACGTTTACAGGTCATTCCACCATAACAACATGACGTTATTTACTGCTTTCAAGTACACATGGAAGAGTATCTTTTTTTACATTGGTGCATACTTTAATTAATTTCACCTCTTTTACTCTGCACTCCTCCCCATCCCCTTCTCCTTCTCCAGTTAAGCCTGCCGCTGCCTTCCCCAGTGCTGAGATGTGAAAAGGCCAGGTCGCCCTCTGTTCTATTTGGTCCTGTCCTCTCCTACACTCATGTTCTCTTACATCAGGGGACTGAGTCTTCCATAGGACACTCACCATGGAACCCTCTGAATGCATGAGAGACCCTATTTCAGGAAGAGGACACAAAGTAATTTAAAACACCATGGCAAGAAGCCGTGCTGAGCTTTGAGAAGCATATGGAGAAGCTCATCCCCCCTTCCCATGAGCCAACCCATGTGTGCGCTGAGAGACAAGTACACCTCAGCCCTTAAGGTCCCCTCACCAACCCACCTGCTGATTCAGAAGACAGGCTGCACTGACAGCAACTGAGATACAGAAACAACGTAATACTTGTATTGTTTCATTGACTTTACAGGCCTAAAGCCAGTCGTCTGAACACCTATTAAGAGAGAACAGTATGCAATATAGCAAATATGGGGTATTTCCTTCTGTCTTGTTTTTGAAACCCAATAATGTTCTGTTTTGTTTTGCTCCATTTTATTGTTTTGTTTCATTCAGTGTTGTTTGGATTGGTTTCATTCTGTTTTGTTTTATATGGTTTTCTTTCTCTGATGGTATGGACAGAAATTTTGAAGATAACACTAGGCATGATGGTACCATTGTTGATTTCCTATTATCCTGTTTTGAAGTTATGTACCACTTTCACTGGTTTGTTTTGATTGGCTTCATTCTGTTTTATTTTTATTTAGGTTTTACCCTCTTTAAAATAAAAAAATTAAGAAAAAAAATGAAGAAAACAGGGGCAGCTTCGGAAAGGTTGAAGTAAACTCCTGATACACAATTACAGTTAAGCAAGGTGAGGTTGATATTGTGGTGAGCAACTTGCCTGGAAATTCCCGGGTGACAATGAACCCTCTGAGCTCTGCTAAAGCCGGCTGATGTTACTTCCTCCTCACTCTGGACAGAGGGCGGGCCGTGGAGCAGGAGCCAATCAGAGACGAAGTGGTTGCATGAACTGTCCAATCAGCTGAGCCGAGGTGGGCGGGCACTTCCGGTGCCATGTCTCCTGGTCCAGATCACGGTGCTGGGACCCTCAACTCGCTAGACTCCCTTCTGGGAGTTCTGCCGGCTGCAGGCCGCGTGGGAAGGACTCGGGGACACCGGGAAGCCGCGCAATGGTGATGGTGCGGGACGGAGGCCGGGGAAGGGATGGAGTCGGGCTGAGGACTGAGAGGAAGCGGCCAGAACAGCTCTGGGGAGCTGCAGCCTCCCTGCCGAGCTCCAGACCCCGAGGTCCTCCCGGGCTCTGGGGCTTTTGCCACTTTTCCCCTCGGCTGGGTCAGGGTCACCGCCGTGTTCCGTGAGCCCCGTCCCCACGGTGACACTGCCCGCCCGCGGTGCCGTCTGGTGTGGCCCAGCACCGCCTCAGCAGTGCGGGGAGAGCGGGGCCTCGGGGCGGCCCTGACTGAGGGTGGGTTGGAGCTGGTGCAGCTGCGGGGCGCTGGGTCCCCGGTGTCGGTGCTTTCAGTAGCAGAGCCGGAGGATGTGACGGTTATAAATGTCTGCGAGGGGGTCTCAGACCCACACCGCCTCTCCTCAGACCTCTGCCTTTTTATATTCACAGTGAAGTCCTGAGTTTCCAATATTTCCCCACATTGCCAGCCTCTTAGTAGATGTCGATGAGGGCCATGGGAATCCCAAGAAAGGCTGAACATTGCAGGTGACCTGACTCGGGAGGAGAGAGTCCCACGCAGGCAGTGAACTCCTGCATTGCACTCAGCAACAAAACAGTACCCCAGTACTGCTTCCTGTCAGACCCTCTCCTCACAGCGAGCTCATGGCCTCAGGACTGGAGTGAGGTCCTGAACGTGACGCAGGACGCTGTGTTCCCTCTAGTGGTTCTGAGTCTCGGGTCTCCGCACTACCCTCACCGCGCCTGCCTCTCTCTGACATAGAGGAACAGGACTCAGGGAAGCCCAGCGCCAAGCAGCACTGTGTTCCAGGGACTGCAAGGAGAGGTTCAAAGCCCCTGTGGGAGAGGATGGGATACTCAGATGAGCCACCAACAAATATGGCGTGCAGCCTTGGCATACGTCATGGAGGCCCAATTTCTGCCTCGGTCAGTGGTTATTGAGTGATTGGATATTGGACTTGCCGTTAGGAGCCTGGGTTTGGTGGACTCTACCTGTTTAGCAACACGTTTTGGGGAAGTCAGCTTGTTTAATGCGAACCCAAAGGAGCAGAGTGTAACCCAAAAGACAGGTGTGAAACTGCAAGCTGCTCCCAGGACTGTTTGCTATGACACAGAGGCCGTGTCCCCTCTTGTCTGATGCCCTGTATGGTTCTCACCTTTCCCTGCATGAGGAGAGTTCTCATGGAAAATAGCAAGAACGGCTTCCTGATTCTTGGCGGCATCCTGAGTGGGTGCCCAGGTGGCTGCTCAATCCAGAGCTAATTAGACATAACCAGAGCACGGGAATTGCCCAGTTATTTAATCTGCATCTCTCACCATTTGAAACTCAGCTTGTCAAACCCATTTGCTTAACAGTTAAGGTTTTAATGAAACTGTTGGGTTAGAGAAAATGTGATGATGTAGTTCTCGAAGTTCCTGAAATTGGGGAGCTCAGTACGGAGCGGCTGCAACCCCTTGGAAAGGGGAAGCAGTGTGTCTTGTTTCCTGAGGAAGTGCGATCTTGGTCTGCTACCTACAGATCGCCACCTCTTCTTACTTTAGTTCTCGTCAGTATGGCTTAGTACACAGCTCTACCTCGTGCATTTTCCATAAGAGAGGAAAACAAACTGTCCTTTACAATGAGGCTATTTAAGTGAGGCTTTCCGGAGAGTTTAGAACACTGAGGAAAATGGTGGGGATATTAACATATTACCAATGCAGAAAGAAGTAAGCTATCCTGTCAAAGGGCATCATAAAAATAACTCCACTTTATCAGCATCCTTATGTTTGTAATACCCTTTTATTGTAAAATGTGGGTGTCATTTTTTTCACAATTCTTGGAAAACTTGAGACCAAGGGAACTTATCTGTTGATCTGAAATGAAACTTTGCAGCCCAGGGCTTTCCAGGTCTCAGAATTTACTCAGCCTAGTAACCATGACCTCATTAATGTAGCCAGTCGGTTTAGATCATGAGGTCACACTCTGACCAATGGGATGAGGACAGTGCATCAGAGATACAAGGCGGCCTGCTCAGCTTGCTTGCCCTTGTCCCTCTGTGCTCTCTTCTGCGCAGGAAAGTTCACCTGGCCAAGAAACTTTTCAATCTTTAGTTTGTTTTCTGCTGTTTGTGACCCCACAGAAATTGTGCACAACCACAAGGAGGGGAAAGGCTTCTTGCTCAGGACAACTTTCTGGAAGTGCTGGGTGTTAAGCCCACACAGAGAAACACACTGAGCTGGGGCATCTGTGTGGACATGGGCATGTGATACTGGCAGCAGAGCAGAGGACAAGGCCTGTCATCCCTCAGATCATTGCTGTCAGCCTTTCACTGTTTCTACACAGTGATTTAAAATTGAGATGTTGAGTGAGGTGGACTCTGTGTGACATAAGTACTGAAGCAGAAGAAAATCCCCAAAGTGAGGTCTCGGGCCTAAGGATGAAATGGAGTAAAAGGGATTTTCGAATAGGGATGAGCAGAGGGGAATTAGAAGGAAATGGGGAAGCAGGGCTTGCAAGAGAGAGGTGACATCAGCATGACAGCAGTGACCTCCTTCCCCTGAGATCAGATTGTGCTCAGACTGACAGTAATTGAAGGACTGTGTGCTGCCTTGGCCTGACAGTGGGTCAGAGGTCACAGGCCTGAAGGACGCAGGGGAATCTGGTGACAGGTGCTGTGAATGTGTCTGCTGTTGTCACTGATCGGTTCACCTCATCATCTGTGAGGGAGAATTGGCATTAGGACTGTGGTCTTGTCAGGATAATAACAGGGTGGGCACCATCACTGAAATAAAACTGTACAGTGTTTCTGTGGGACACAAAGCTTGCAGGTGTGTTTGAAGATGTTTACTGTTTGGGCCCCGACTGCAGAAGCTTGGCCCCGAGCTGCATAACCCTCATAGTTCTCTTTTTAATTTTTGAGACCTGTTGTCACTCAGTTGCCTGGGTTCGGGAGGACTGTTAACAGGAGGGATGTGTCCACTTCCCTCACTGCTGGGAAAACAGGCGTGTGACATTTAGCTGGTGCGAGGTTGGGGTTCTCTGATCACCACGATTTACCAGGTGTCCGCGCTGGGGAGAGGAAGCATCAGTGCGGCAGGGAGGCTGCAGCTCCCCAGAGCTGGCTCTGCCTGCTTCCTCTGTGTGGTGCCGCCTTGGATCGCAGCTGCTTGGGCCTGAGGCAGGAGTATGGCAGCTCCA
>PVJX010032353.1:0-20483 GCA_004027295.1 Dolichotis patagonum
ACAACATTATAGAACACATCAAAACAGAATATTGAATAGAGCAACACTGTTAAACAGGACAAAGCAAAACGGTGATAAAAATATCTGGCTTCAGAGATAGTAGAAGGAAACTCCCCCCACTTGCTGTATCACATATGGTAACCTCCCAAGAGATACCCAGATCCCTGGATCCCAATTGTTAGCGGGCGGGGTGGGGGGAGATATGGTATGTTTGATTCTAAGCCCGCGCCCCAGTAGGCAGCAGGCTGGTTACTGGTTGTCTCAGTGCCCTAAGTTCCAACATGGCTCGGATCTCAGGAAATGCTGTTGCTCCTTGTTTCCCCCCCTGGGGTGGCCGCAGCTTGCCAGACCACAGTCACTTACCAGGGCAGCAGGCTGGTTACTCAGGTTAGTGAATTGATCATGAGTGTGAGTTGTTTGCACAGGGGTCCAGAACTAGAGGGACAGGCCTAGATTAGACAATGCAGTGATTTTCTTCCAAGCCTTTGTACCCCCTGTTGTGTAACTCTACCTGTCTTATCCATCAATGATACATTTTTATTACACAACCTTCAGATAAGTACTATGGCAGAAGAGAATGCACCGTGTAAACAGCGAGAGTATTGCTCAACAACGGCTTCTAAAAACAAGGCAGATTAGATAGCTCATGGGATATTGCCTCATGATTCAACTCTTAACTGACAAAAGCTTTTGTGAAGCAATGGAAAACCACTAAGGTCTTTGGGTAGAGTAAAGAGGGAGTAACAGAGATGTAGAGATGTAGAGAAATTCCAATTTGTGTTTTCTTCAAGACCTGTATTTTGAGGTTAATTTTATTGATGGAATAAAATTGCCTTCTTTTGTGTTTTTCTTGCCAACTATTCTTCCTTGAAGGAAATACGGAAAGGCAAAACATTTCTCCTTCCAGAAATCATACATCACTCCTTCTCTGTTAGTTTTTCTAGCACAGTAGAGAGGTAAAGAGAGAGACAGTCAGTCCTTTATTGCAGGCACAGGAGGGTTGCTGAGGAGTGCAAAATCCCTCTAACAAGGAGAGCTGGAGAATGGACTTTATGGAGTTGGGCTGGGGGTCAGGCGGTTAGGTGATTGTGGAGTCTTGGGATTGGAGAAGGCTCTGTACACACAGGTACAAAAAGAGAGTGGGAGGGTTTTTCTCTGAAACTAAAACTAGTTACTTTTGGAGAGATAAATTGTTTCTCAGGCCAGTGCACCATTGGGCAGATGTCATGTTAGGGATAGTTAAGCCCCAGGCTGGCAGAATCTACCATTCTTTTGTGTTGACCTTTTTCTCCAAGATTGGGAGAGTCAAAGAGTACTTTGACCAAGAAGTTATTTGACTGTTCTTGGTATCTAATCAAAGTGTTACTTGAAATACGAATAAGTGTGTTAGAGCTTCTATGAGCAGGAAAATCACGTAGGTAGGCTTCGTTTTTGGTGTCTTCTGGTCTTTCATCTTTTCTTCTGTAGCTTCCCCACTTCCCAGTATATGCCGTCACGCTAAGGTGGATTTGTTTTCTTTTCTTCTTTCTTTGCTGACTGAGAACATTCTCTACAAGATTTGAAATAATGATAAAATTAACTGATAGTAAAATCCTGGTGTGGGCCTTTCACAGATTGTCTATAGGGAATGACTAAAAAAAAAAAAACGAACTGATTAGAGACAAAGTTGTGCTAAGTTGCAGTAGGGTTGAGAGATTAAGAAGCAATATTTATTCCTAATACAGATTTTTAGATGAAGCAATGGGGCTTTGATGATAGCTGTATGCAGTCTAATGAGTATGTAGGGAAGTCACAGGGGAGGCTGTCCTGAGGCTCATTCCCACGGGAGTCCCTGTTGCTGAAATGCACTGGGCTCACCATGAAGGTGCCATGTGTACAGGGGTGAGGACAAGGGAAATGTTGTGCAGTCAGCTAGTTATTCTTTCCTGCTTCTGACTGAGAAGCATGTGCAAGAAAATAAAATCACAGAACCTCTGAAAATTGAGCTATTGAGATAGGTTGATGCTGCCATAGGAGACACAAAGAGTGGGGTCTGGAAGATAAATGGAGCCAAATCAGGACATATGGCTTGGAATATCTTGTAGAGATGGTTCTTGACTTAATATGGAAGTGATGACCTGGCCAACCCATTGTAGGTTGAAAGTCAGCATTCAAAAAGTAAGGTTTCTACAGATCACCCATCACTTTTGCACTGCAAAGCAGAAAAATCGTAAGTTGAACTACACTAATTTGGGGATGGCATGTACTCGCAAATTAACACTCACTTGTCATATTTTGCTTCAAAATACGAAAAAATTCAAAAACTAGAAGTGCTTATTTTATTTGCTGAGCCTATTGATTACATCTACAATGAAAAGGCGGGTATGATGACTGCAAGGATATAGCACTGAAAACACCCAATCCTTGTCTCCAGGACTTTCTGTCTAGTATGAAATTAATAGGAGAACACAGCTTAGCTGCCCCCATGTGAAAAAATCTCAGTGAGGTAGTCACAGAAGATCCCTTAGTCACAGATGATCCATTAGTACACAAAATAGGTGCTGAAACCAGGAGAGATGGGAAAGATTGAGGGAATGTCCCCCATCCTCATTCAAAGAGCCAGTGATTTTGTCTGTGCAGAGAAGGGGAGGCCTCAATATGCCAAAGAGGGAGCAGCGTGTGCACTGGTGTGCAGATCTCACGCACTGCTCACTGAGGCACTTGCGGCACAGTTGTAATGTAGAGTAGATGGCACAAACCTTGAGAACTGAGCCTGGAACCACAATGTGGAGGGCTTAGCTCTAGACAAAAAGGCATGGAATTTATACTGCCAGCGACTGTGGGCCCCACAAAGTCAACGTCGCATTTCAGAAAGATAACTGTCAGCACCACAGTGAAAGAGGGTAGGGTAGCCAGTGTGAACACTGGAAAGTTATTGTCGTAACCCAAGAGGAAGTTCTGGAGCTTAAGTGACAGATGATCAATGGATTTGGGGTCTAAGGAAAAAAGGAGACTTGAAAAATAGCTCCAAGTCATTTTTAGGTACTTTGGGTACTTTTGAATGCTTCGGATACTTGAGGATGGAAATCCTATCTATTGACATTGAAATACAGAAAATAAAACAGATTGAAGGGGGAAATATCCAGATAAGTTTGGTAGCCACTGGCTATAAGAAATGGTGGGAGGAGAGGAGGAGAGAGAGAAATATTCAATATACAGTTGATTATGGAAGTCCAAAACTTGGAAGAGTGATTTGGGTGTGCAAATCAGAGAGTCAAGAGCATGTGGGTAGAAACTGAAGACATATGATTCATGTGAGAGGTACAGGTAGAATGATGATCTGCCATAGGAGCTAATGACAGATTGAGCCTGAAGAATATCTACATTCTCTATATGCATAGAGTTGGGGAAGAGTTTAAGGTAAAAGGAAATCCAAAAGTTAGGTGTACAGAGAGGCAAAAGAAAGATCAGAAAAATAACAAACTTGTGGCTTTAATTGCTTTAATCTCTACTGTATTCTCCCAATGTTTATGTAACCCTGTATGGAGATAGCACTAAATCTTTCAGGCCATCAAATAAATTTTGATTAATCAGAATGGAAGGAAAAAAGAAGTTCTGCTTAATTATTTTTCATATTACTAGTTGAGGATTAGTTTCACTCTTCAGTATAATGAATAAAATCTGATCTTTCTCTGCTCACTAGTTTTCCACACCTATTGCTCACTTTTCTATTAATTCAAATTTGCATTTTATTTGACTTTGTTCATTTTTTTCTTTTACATGTTCTCCTCACCTTCCCCAACTGCCTATTAACCCATTTCTCTAGGTAACTGTTTTCTCATATGTACCAGATACTGTGTAACAACAAATGCTGTGTAACAACAACGACCCCAAAACACAAAGATTTAAGACAATAATTGTTTGGTGACTTAGTTCCTTTCTCACTGGTGCAGCATAATACATGACATCCTCAAGTTAAAGGAGGAAAAGTTATTTTGTTCACAGTTTGTAATTGTTCCAATCTACAGTCAGCTAGCTACAAGGCAGAGCACAAAGGGAGAGAAAAAGTGCTTTCATGGTGTGGTGGCAGGAAGCAAAGAGAGATTTAAGGGAGAGAGATGTACCTTTCCAGGCCACACCCCCAGTAACCCATTGGCTCCAACCAGGTTTCACCCCCTAACATCATGTTTAGCTATAAACTCATCATGGACCAATCCACTGATGACTATCATGCATCCATGATCCAATCACACCCAAAAGCCCCACCTACAAGAGAATGAGGCTATGGGAAGATATCTAGATACAAACTATAACAATTGGCTTAGAACTTCCACTTTGGGCAGGGTTTAGTGGAAATAATTTACCTATTCTATTTGCATTAGCAAGGGACCCAAAAGACTAGGAATCAGAACCATCTGAACCCCTCTTGTGTCTCTTTTCACCTCTGTGGTGTCTCTTTATCATCTCCTCTGTAGCTGTAGAGTAGCTAGACTTCTCACATTTCAGTTCTGGGAGACTGACGTACATACCTTGTGGTAGGGATACCAGAAGTACCTATGGTTGTTCCACTTAACCTTGGTTGATGTCATTGGAATTCTGTGTTTTAAGGCAGTTACAAAGGTCTAGCAGGCTGAAGGAGAAAGAAGGTAGATTACCTTTTAATAGAAGAGTGTGAGCAACACATTCTAAGAAGACCAGGCCCCTGTGGTACATATTAGCTCTGGACTTTGTAGGATACAGTTCACTATGCCAGAGAACCATTGCCTTCAGGGTCACCCCTGCTTGCTTGAGTCCATGTCTTATGTAGATCGATGTAGTTATAACTGAAAAATACAATGAACATTTACATGTTAAAATGTAATCAGTAAAAGATAAATTGCCATTAATCACCCTCGATACCTTTATCCCATTGATTTAACCTCATTTTGAAGAAGTTCTGAAAGTCTCTTTTGTGAATATTTTTAGTTGCACTGTGGCGGCTGCCTTGATGTCCTGCACTGATGCAAAGTATTTACCTTTCCTGGCCATTTTTATTTTGGGGAAGAGCCAGAAGTCTATCTCTTGGAACCAGATCCAATTAGTAAGGTGGATGAGGACACACCGTAAAGTTTTTATGAGCCTGTCTTTCCTTTGGCTGGCACTCAACAGCAACATTCACCATTTTTTTAAAAATCTTATTTCTTAAGCATACTCACAGAAGAGGGTATCCAAAGCTGCTTCAGTTTTCTAAGGATGATGGGATCCGGGTGTTTGTAGTGAGGGAGAATATTTTGAGAGGGATTAATAGCAATGTGTCTTTTATTGTTATAAATTTTTAAAATTTAAACATTTAATGCATGTCTTTGACTACCCCTGGTATGTCCCCATTAAAAGCTACCCCCAACCCCTTTTTCACCCGTGCTCAATCCCAATTTAGTCATTATATGTCTATTTTCATCACAAAAAGCTTAAGATTAGCTCTTAGTGAGAAAGAGATCTGATTAAACTCTTTCAATTCATTTATGCTTAATAATTCACCCTAAGGCCTATTGCCTTTATAACATAGAAGAATTGGTCAGTAATTTCCCAATATGATTGTGTGATGATAGATTTTCAGGCCTCAACAACTTGAAAGAGTAGGAATTCTTAGTACAGAGACCCAAAAAAAACCTTTGCAATTCCAGCTTTCCGAATTTTTTCACTCAGTATAGAACCACTTTCTGCAGAGAATAAAGCTAAATCTCTCAGGACACACTGGAAAACATTAAAGAATAAATCTAAGATAATGAATTTGTTTCTAGTTGTCTTTTTCCCTAAAAATTGAATTCTAGGAAAAGAATTTAGTATTTGGGGAGTCTGACTTAAATGTTCTTATAGAGCAGTCTAGTTTTCCAAGTCAGTGGTTGAAAAACCCAATGCAGTTTCAAAAGTCAGAACTGTAAAAGTTATGATTACAATATTTCACATAGTTCTGGTATTTTTGTTTTGTTTTGCAGAAAATGGTTCTGAAGATATTGACATACTCCCTACGGGGCTGGCTTTTATCTCAACTGTGAGTATCTTCCATGCCACTCTGATGTTTACATCAATAGCTATACAGATAGTGCATTAGTGTTGTCAGAGATGCCAGATGGAGCTCTACACACTCATCCCACCTCCAGGTAGGCTGGTCAACTGAAAAAAGCTCATGCAAGAATCTGGAAAGCTAATTAAAACCCCACAGGAACGCCCAGGTTTGACCGCCCCTGTGGTGGACAGCTCCCTGTGGTCAGCTGCACACACACGAGGGTCTCTGTAAGTAGGTATTGATTTCCACTTGATCCCCAGGCTGGTCTCTAGACCACGTGTCCTGTTGCTGTCCATCTCCATCACTGCCCTATTGGATTGGGTCTCAACAGCTGGTAGTCATCTTCTCACCAGTACTCTTCTTACCATGCCTGCCTGTGTTGGGAGCTCTGTAAATGTTAGTGCATAAAATTTCAACCATGCTACTCCATTCAAAATCCTGACTGTTTTCATCCTGGGCTCCCCGTTATTTCTCCCATGATTTTCAAGCCAAAAGGAGCTTGCATCTTGTTCCCACTGCCACTTTCATAAGTTTGGGATGATAAAGAAGCTATGCCAGGGACTAAAAATCAATTAAAAAATTCTTTTTTAGGTATTGGGAAAATGTTGAAAATTATTATGACTTTGTTAAATCAGCCGCACTTTGGAATATAGTCTAAGATTTTTAAAAAGTGGACTTACTGTATTTTTGATATGAATGATTCTCATTGCTAAAACTGTATATATAATATTCTATTTCAGTCATTACAAATAACACAAAAGAACAACATTTAAATCTAAGTGTCTTTAGCTAGAAGTGGGACACTTATAATAACCATGGTCTGAATTTCCAAGATCTGAAGTATGTACACATGTGGATTTTATTTCTTTACTTTTCCTCCAAAATCAAAGTTAAAGCAAAACTGTTTGGTGAAGCTTTGTCTGTATTAACCTAATTTTCTGTTGTCAAGATAGATTTTCAGTCTTATGCCAAATGGACCTTCAAAAATAATTGCTAGACTTTCAAAATTAGAAGATATCATTTGCTGTTAGAAATAATAAGTGCCAATACTGCAGCATGATTTTTTCCTGTTTTTCTAGAAGTAAAACTTCATACTTACATTTATGCAGAAAGAAGATATTTTTATTACAAATATTACATGATAACTCTCAATGTGATGTTTTAGATAATGAGTCTTGTTTTGCAAACTAACAACTCAGAGGTTAAGGATTATGTTTCCTGCTTAATTTGTAATCTTTTTGTACTGTTGTGCATTTAAGACCTTGTTCTCCTGAGTCTCCTCTGCCACCCTTTCTTGCCACCTACAAGGGATTTGGAAGTACAGATTTGGAGAATAATTTCAGGCAATAGGTGCTTTCAATCTGTTTAGAGATGCCAAGCAGGATATTTGCTTCCCTGCTGTGGGCATTGGCTTGGTTCTCTTTGTCTAGAGATCACTCTTTTCTTCATATTTTGCCTATCAGCTCTTCTCTCTGTGAGGCCTCATTGTGTGGCTCTCTACTTCCTCAGGGAAATCTTCTCTATCACCCTCTTTCTGGGCTGAGTCCTCTTTTAGGGTCCCACACTCCCAATACCATGGCGATTTTATACCTTCCCCTACTGACGTGCTTGCTCATTTCTACATCACTGGACTTCAGATTCCTTAAAGCCAGGACTTTGCAGTGCTCCTTCACATACCTAAACACCAGACACACACTAGCGGGCACGTGTGAGCGCTTGAATATTTCACACGCGATGATGAACAGGAGTGGCGGAGGACGTCGAGGATTGTCCACATAGCCAAGTACCTGTAGTCTGCCAAGGAAAATAAGAAGCCTACATCTCCAGGTGACTGTCACCATTTTCACTGGTAAATGGTATGAAAAGTTGCCTGCCATTACTAGCACACAGTGGTATTGCTACCACCCGTGCTTACCTAACTGCTTTGAACTGAAAACTAGGTGAGCAGGAGTCCGTTTATCAGAAGTATTTCATTCATTATCTGAGTTAATCTAGGACATGCTTGTTTGCAGTGCCTCTCCCCTGTCTCTTAAATCATTTCCAGTGCTGCAGTGTCTAGTCTTCCCCAAGTCTGCAGTGTCTTCATGTACTCCAAAACTGCCAAGGTACTGGTGGCAGTGGAAGGACTAAGAATAACACGGTTATGACAGAAGGAGGGGAGAATATGTATGTGAATGTACATGTGAGAAAGAGCAGGAAGAGAGAGAGGGACAGAGTGAGAAGGTAGAGTAGGAAGATGAGAATTTAACTATAAATGGAGATAAAACTATGGGACAATATATAAGGTGGTGATATCTATATTTATGTCTATCTGTCTATATCTATATATCAGAGGGATGGAGGAAGAACATGAAAAGAAAATAAACTGTTTTGTACTCAGGATAGAATAAACCTGCCCCAAGCTTTGGGTGGTGACCTGGAGAATGGCAGAGACCCAGGCATCTGAGATGCCTGTTGTTGGCTGACAGCATTTAACCTTATGAGTAGGAAGGTCCATATCCCAAATTATGGAATGAATCTTTTCAATATTCAGCAAAAAAGATTCATGTAAGGATTTTCAGACATACCTGAAGGAACAAAGTAAGTCAGAAATACTTACCTGTAAGAGCCAGACAACCTTAGGGGGACTCCTGACTGGTTCTACTATTTGCTACTATATAAAATAATCAATGTAGAGATGGGAGCAATAAAATTAAACAACATACCACTTCTTTATTCTTTGAGGAGAGCAAGTTATAGAATATCAAGGTTGGAAAGAATCTTAGCAATTATATCTTAACTTCCTTATATGTAGACAAGGAACCTAAGGCCCAGGCAGCCAAAGGACACACAAAGTTACCCTGCCTGGTCTGTTTCGTTATAAACTTTGACTCAGCTCCTTTTAAATTAAAAGTGCTTCCTTGTCTTGGACGTGGTTCTTCCCATTTTCACGGCCTATGCTTAGATACCACTGGCGCCCACCAGAGCAGACAATGGTCGTAACTTGTAACAAAGTGAAAAATTCCAAGGAATCTAAGTGAAACTTAGAACTTAGAGCATCACATGGCTTTGATATTTAGCTTCCTTACAAAATTATTATTTAGTATGATTATGCATTGCTTTCTTATTCTGTTTTTAAAAAGGGACTACAATATCCTGGCATGCCAAATTTTGCTCCAGATGAGAAAGGAAAAATCTTCTTGATGGATCTGAATGAGCAAGCCCCGAGGGCACAAGCACTAAAAATCAGTGGAGGATTTGATGAAGCACTGTTTAATCCGCATGGGATCAGTACTTTCATCAGCAAAGGTAAAGCTTGCGTGAGTGAGGATAAGGAGAGATGAGGGAAGCAGAATCCACTCGTTCCCTATGACTCAGTATTGGTGTTAAAGGCAGAGGGCGGCTGCTTTTCCCATAAAATGTGTACAATGTGTGTTAACAGTATAAATGCATATAAAACATTTTAAAACATTCAGTGAAAGGAGGAAGACTAGGACTGAGGGCTCCACCTGGTTTCCTCCTCTTTCTTCTATCCACTTTTCTTCTTTTTTTTTAAATTGGTGCATTTTACATGTACATAGTGATCACATTCATCATAGAGAATTTGCACCTTTACATGATATATCTTGATTCTCACCCCAATCTCCTCCCTTCCCTTCAATCCGTCTTCTTTTCCTTATTTACAAAAGCTGTGTTTCCATTTTTTTCTTCCATTCTTTTTTTTTCTTTTTCCTGTTCTTCTTTTCCCCCTCTCCCTTCCCCTGTTCTTCTTCCCATTTGAGCCTTTTGTCCCCATTTCCCAATATCTATTATAAATTTTAGTTGTTATTTACACTTCCGGTTTCTCATACCAGAGAAACAACTCAATATTTAAATGTGTGTGTCCAATTTATTTCACTTAAGAGTATTGCCTCAAGGTACATCCATTTAGCTATAAATGTCTCAAGTTTATTCTCATAGCATTATGAGAATTAAAAAATCCACTTCTTTATCCATTCATCTGTTGATGGGCATTTGGGCTGATTCCAAGACATAGCTATTATAAATTGTGCTGCCGTAAACATGGGTATGTATATATCTCTGTCATATGATGCTTTAATTTCTTTCAAGAAGATAGCAACAAGGGGAATGGCTGGGCCAAATGTTCTGAGAAATCTCCACAGTGATTGCACTGGTCTATATTTCCAGCAACAGTGGAGAAGTGTTCCTTTTTTCCCCACAACCCCTCAAGCATTTGTTATTAATTGATTTCTTGATGATAGTTATTCTTTCTGGAGTAAGATAAAATCTCAGCATCGTTTTAATTTGTATCACTCAAATGACCAGTGATGTTGAACATTTTTTCATATATTTATTTGTCACTTGTACTTCTTCATCTGAAAAGCATCTATTCATTTTAGATGCCTATTTTGGGACTGGGTTTTTTAATTGAAGGGTCTGATGTTTTGAGTTCTTTTGTATTCTAGAAGTGAGTCCTTTGTCTGAGGAACAACTGGCAAAAAAATTTTCCTCATATTTTCCTCATATTCACTCTGTTGATGGCTTTTTTTTCTAAGCAAAAGCTCTTTAACAAGATGAGATCTCAGTTGTTCATTCTTTGTAACATACCCTCTGTGATTAGCATTTTGTTCAGAAAGTCTTTGCCTAGACCAATATCTTCAAGAGTTCTACTTATTCTATCTTCCAGGACAGTTAGGGTTTCTGTTTTAATGTTCAAGTCTTGAACCCACTTTGATTTTAGTTTAGTACCTGGTGACACATATTGATCTAGGTTTAATCTCTGGCATGTGGAAAGTCAGTTTTTCCAGCACCATTTACTAAAGAGGCTGTCTTTCTTCCAGGAAAGGTGTTTGGACCCTATGTCAAAGACAAGTTGGCTGAGCATGTTTGATATTGTTTCTGAATCTTCTAATCTGTTTCACTGATCCCTGGGCCTGTTTTTGTTTGTTTATCTTTGTGTGTTTATTGCCAGCACCATACTATTTTTATCAAAATAGCTTTGTAGTATAATTCCAAGTCAGGGATTATGATGCGCCTTGCCTTGCCTTTGTTGCCCAGAATTGCTTTTGAATTTTAGGAATATGTTCTTTAATTCTGTAAGGTGCATTATTGATATTTTTACTGGAATTGCTTTAAATATGTATAGAAATTTTGAAAATATGGCTGTTTTCTCTATAATGGGTCTAAGAAGAAGAAAAAGAAGATCTTTTTTCTTTCCTGAGATCTCCTTCAATTTCTTTTTTTCAGCAGACTGTAAATTTTCACTGTAAAGATCTTTTACTTCCTTCATTAGATTGGTTCCTAAATATATAATTTGTTAAGATGCTATTGTGAAAGGTGTTGTTTCTGTAACTTTTCTCTCAGTGAGTTTGTTATTTACAATACAGGAATAGTATTGGTTTTTGAGTGTTGACTATGTTGCTGAATTTGGTTACTAAATCTAGAAGTCTTTTGGTGGAGCTTTGGGGGTCTTCTATGTAGAGTACTGTGTCATTGCAAATAATGATAATTTAACTTCTTCCCTTTCTATCATTCTTTTATAACTTTCTTTTTTGTAATTGCTCTGATGAATGTTTCCAAAACCATATTGAATAGGACTGGTGATAGTGGACATCACTGTCTTATTTCTAATGTTAGATAAAGGTTTTAAGTTTTTGATTACTTAGTATGTTGTTGGTTTGTAATAAATGGCTTTTAACAGATTGAGATAAAAGTTCATCTATTCCAATTTTCTGTAGGACTTTTTTTTTAACCATGAATTATTTCTGCATCTATTGAGATGATCATGTGGTTTTTTTCTCCTTGGTTCTGTTAATATGGTGTATTATGTTTGTTGATTTCTGTGTGTTGAACCATCCCTGCATCCCTGGAATGAATTCTACTTGGTCATGATGTATAATCTTGATTTTTTGCTGCATTCTGCTTGCCAGTATGTTACGGGGGATTTTTGCAATTATGCTTATTAGGGAAATTGGCCCGTAGCTTTCTTTTTTGGTTGTATCCATGTCTGGTTTTGGTGTCAGGGTAATGCTGTCAGGAATGAGTTTGGGAATATTGCTTCCTTTTCCACTTCATTAAAGAGCTTGAGGAGCAGCAGCATTAGATCTTCTCTAAATTTCTTGTACAATTCAGCAGTGACTCCTAGACTTGGCCTTTTCTTTGTTGGTAGGTTTATAATTACTTCTTCAATTGGGATCTTATATATTCAGTTATTTAGAATTTTTATATCTTCTTGGTTCAGCTTTGATAATTCATCTACATCAAGGAATCTAATTCTTTTGTATTTTCCATCGTATTTGAATACAGGTTCTCAAAATACACATTGATGATCATCTAGATTTTTTTCAGGATCTGTTATGATTTCACCCTTTTCATTCATAATTTCATGGATGTGAGTTTTGTCTTTCCTTCTTCTGATAAGGTTGGCTAAGACTTTGTTAATATTATTTCATCTTTCAAAGCACCAACTCTTCATTTCATTGATTCTTTTTATTGTTTTCTTAGTCTCAATTGCATTAATTTCTGCTCTGATCTTTTTTTAAAAAAGAACAAAACCAAGCAAAATAAAACAGAATAAAGCCAATCAAAACAAACAAATATAAGTGATGTAAGACTTCAAAACAATAGGAAATCAACAATGGTTACCATAATGCCTCTTGTCTTCAAAATAGCTGTAGATAACTCCAGACATGGTAAAAATCAAACAAAACAGAACAGAATAGAACCAATAAAAAAACAATGAATGCAATAAAGGACATCAAAACAAGACAATAGTAAATACAAAATGGCTACCATAATATATCTTGTTATCTTTGAAATAACTGCCCATGCCATCAGATATAAGAAAATCAAACAAAACAAAAGAGAATAAAACCCAACACAACACAACAATGAAAATGATACAGGACTTCAAAATAAGATAATAGGGAATTAACAATGGCTACCAACTTCAGAAGGAGATCCCCCATAGATGATACATTGCATATTGTTATCCTCCTAATATATGATCAGACTACCAGCTTTAGACCTGCAAAGTCAGTGAAACACTAAACACAAGCATTAAATTGTATTTTATCTCGATAGCTATCATTGCAGCCTGTTTCTCTGGATCAGCTAGTTGCTTATGGGGCAGGGGGTGGGGGTTGGCTCTTCTTGCTTCCCAGCCCACACATCAGAGGCTGGGATCTAGCTGTTCCCTCAGCCGCCCCTGCATAGCGCTGATCCACAGGGAGGGCTTGCTTCTTGGTGACTTCTTTTCTCTTCCCCTGCAGTGTGTGAATGGTGCTGACTCACGGAGAAAGGCTGGGGTCTGGTTGTACCCCCAGAAGCCCATGCATGGTCCTGATTCACAGGGAGGGCTTGCTTCTTGGTATGCTCTGATCATTATAATTTCTCCCTCATACAAGGTTTGAACTTGACTTCCTCTCCTTTTTCTGAAGCTTGAAGTGCAGCATTACTCTGTTTTCCTGATATGAGAATTCACCACTATGAATTTCCCTTGTAGGACTGCTTTCATTGCATCCCATAAATTCCAGTATGTTGTATTTGTATCACCATTTAATTATACAAACTAATTTCTTCTTCAATTTCATTGATTATCCATTAGTTGTTCATTATGAGATTATTTAATTTCCATGTGTTTATGGAGCTTTTGTGTTTCCCCTCTGTTTAACTGCTTGCCCTGCCTGGTGGCTTCTATTTATTGGTGTTCTTGTGTTTGTGGTCTGTTTTCTCTTTCTAATATATCCTTCAGAGAATTCTGAAGAGCTGGTTTGTTGGCCATGAGTCTCTTTATTTGTTCTTTGTCATGGAACTATCTTATTTCTCCATTGATTTTGAAAGATAGCTTTGTGGGGTACATGCTTCCCGACTGAAGGTTGATCTCATTTAGAGCTTGAAGCACCTCACTCCAGGCTTTCTTTGATTTGAGGGTTTGTGTTGAAAAGTCTGCTGTGATTCTGATGGGCTTTCCTTTATAGGTGATTTGTTTCTTTTCTCTACCTGCTTTTAGTATTCTGTTCTTCTGTTGAATTTCTGGAATCTTGGTTACTATATGTCTTGATGTAGATTTAGTTTGGTTATGACAATTTCAAGTTTTGTATGCTTCATTTATTCGTATGTCAAGTTCTTTATCTATGTTTGGGAAATTTTCTGCCATTACTTCTGTGAAGACTTTTTTTATGGCTTTTGTGCTGTCTTCAGCTTTCTCACTGACTTCAGTCAATCTTGTTGGGGTTTTTTCCCATCATGTAGCTGGTAGGTTGATTTTTCATGGTCTCTTGTTATTTTTAATATATCTTTCTTTTCATGATCATTAGTCACAATCCTGTCTTCTAGATCTGATACTCTGCCTTCACCTTCATTCAGTCTTCTGCATATACTTTCAGTGGAGTGTTTAATCTCCATTCTGTTTGGATCTGTTTCCCTTTTTTTTTCCCTATGTTGGGCATTCATGTCTTCCATCATCTTCCAACTTAATTTGGGCCTACTCTGCTATTCTACGACTAGAATCTATTCTAGATTCAAGTCCTTTATTATGATTGTCATCTCTTTAACTGAGAAATTATTCCTGATCTGATTTTTGCTATAGCTTTGTTCATCAGTTTTGTTACTTCTGCTATTACCATTTGAGAGAAATGCTTGGGGGGGGGCTTCTGATTTCTTTTACCTCATTGTCCCCTGGACTTGTCCTTGGTGGGCTGCAGGCCTGGATTCACATCTTGCTTCTGTATCTTGTCATTTTCTTTTATTTTTTTAAATTTATGTTTTGTGGTGATGCTTATAAATTGCTTATGGTAGGCAGCTTTATCACTAGTATTGAGGTCTCACTAGGAAATGACTATTATTCAGAGACGTCTTCTAATTGTAGCTGGCTCTTAGCCTTTGAGACTGGCCCAAGGTGCTACATTCTCAGTTTATTAGAGATGAAAAGTTACTATTTGTCCCAGCATCCACTCCTTTCATCCTGGACCATGATAATGATTACGGCCCCAGAATCACAGTGTTGTCATACAAGGAAGGACAAATGATCACATCAAGCCTGACACCTTTGCTTATGCAGTACAATCAACAATAACTATAGCATCAAGCATAGTCTAGAAACTGACAAACTGAGGTGACTACTAATTGGTACCATTAAGCACAGGAGCAAAATCGATAGTTATGTAACAATATCCAATACAAACTGTGAACTTGTCTGTACTGAATTTTCCTTTAGTAGAGTGATTTTACCCTGGGGCTGGCATTTAAGAGGGATAAGGGGGGAAATAGAGAAATAAATGAAGAGAAAGTTATTAGTAGCCAAGCTGAAGAGCAAAGGAAGATTACCCAGTCTTTAGGAAACTGGATAAGAAGACAAGAGAGAAAGAATGAGGGAGAAAGTAAAAGAATATCAAAGTGAATCAGAAAAATGAGAGAGAATGTTCACTCACTGGCAGAAAAAAACAAAATCAAAGAAGATAGTCAAGAAAAGAATAAAAAGGAATAAAACAACAGAGCAATACAAAACTAACAACAAAAATGAAAACCCAAACAACAACCGCAAGAAACTGAAGACAAAATTTTTCTTACCACAAATCTACAGCTCTCTTCTCTTGTTCACAGTTCTATGTTTAAGTCAGAGTCAGGATCTGTGCTTCATCAACTTTATTCTTTCAGCTCCACAGATCTTACAGATTGGTCTTGCCATCTCCTGTGGGTGTCAGGGCCCGTCTTCAGCCAGTAACTCTCTGGGTGTCCCTCAGAGACCATCCTAGTCTCCTTACCCTGTAAGTCCCTGCCACTGTTGCCCACAGCTGCTCCAAGGCCCATGTGTAATTGGCCCCTCCTGGCCCTTGCATAGCCTCCTCTGTTCCACTCTACTGCCACGTCTCTCCCCTCTCTCATGCTGTGTAAGAGGAGTTGCTACAGTCAGACTCGCTACCTTCACCACCCCAGTCCCTGTCCGCGGTTGCCGCTGTGTCTCGAGGTTCCAGTCAGCTGCTAGGGTGCATCGCACAGCATTCGCTGCTTTGCTCCCTGGAGGGCTCTGGGCTTGCTCACTCTCAGTGTAACCCTTCACGTGTGAGCTGGGCCCCTGAGTTCAATACTGATGGTTCCTAATCGAGAGGTTACTCTGTAGCCTTTTTCAGTATGAGAACAGTGCCACAGTATGGCAGAGAAGTGCAGAGGGCAGCAGCAACCTGGTCATTTGTCCCTTGTGTCTCCACTCTACTTCTTATTTGACTATCATAACTTGTTTGAGTACAAGTTCTTAGCAATGTAGTATATAAACTAAAAGCTCTTTGAAAAAAATATGTAGCATTAAAAAACCTAAACAGCAACAAATTAATTGGACTCATATAAATTAAAAGTTTTGTACCTCCAAAACATCACCAAGAACGTGCAAAGTTTCAAAGAATAAGCAATATTATTTGCAAAATAAAATATCTGATAAAAATCTTAGCTCTATGGTATAGAAATGAGTCTCACAATTCAACAATAAGACAAGCCAAATTAAAAGTAGATAGAGGTCTGTTGATTTTGTAACTTGAGCAACTATTTCTAAGATAACAATGTGTAATATATTAAACAGTGTTGATTTCTAACTGGTTTTTTTAAATCCTGTATTATTTTTACCCTTTTCTTCTGTTTTGCTTTTTAAAAATAAAAAAAGTAGAGATTTGAATGGGCATTTCTCCTAAAAAGGTATACAAATAGTTTTAAAAACACACACACATGTTGTAATCTAAGCAACAATTTTGAAGATAACAAGACACAATATAGTAACCATTGGTGAACTATTCTGTTGTTTTGAAATTCTATAGCATTGTTTTTATTCTTTTTTCATTTGGAAAAAATCAGAAATCAAATGCGGGATTAACATGAGTTACTTTTTCTTATCCACAATGATGACAGTAGTAAAAAAAATGTAAGCAATAATGAATGCAGGCCAGGGTATGGAGAAACTGGAGTCATTGCTCTTTGCTGGTGAAGTTGTGAAATGGTGTGGCCACTGGGAAGCAGTCTGACTGCTCCTCAAAGATGCTGAACAGAATGGTCATGATCACCACCTCTGCTCTTTGGTTTGTACTCAGTAGAATTGGAAATGTGTTCATTAAATCTGTCTACAGATGTTCATAGCAACAAAAACCCTAATACCCAAGTGCTCATCAACCAATGAATGCATAAAATAAATGTAGTATATTTATACAATAAGATATTATTTGGCAAAAAATTAACTACTGATGCATTCTTAAAATTCTCCAGATTGCTCCCATTACTCTGAGAATAACCCCCTA
This sequence comes from Dolichotis patagonum, assembly GCA_004027295.1. Taxonomy (NCBI): domain Eukaryota; kingdom Metazoa; phylum Chordata; class Mammalia; order Rodentia; family Caviidae; genus Dolichotis; species Dolichotis patagonum. The sequence goes on from PVJX010032353.1 coordinate 17,284, forward strand.
ATCTCCAGAATGATGGGGCACTCTGTGTAATCTTTCTGGCATCTAAGTGTTCTCCCCATGCTCCCTGGACACCCCCTCCCCCACCCCCTGCAGGCTTTCTGCAGTAGCCTCACTGGATAGCTTCTATTTCTATAAATTGCCTAATTTTTCAGGATCTTTTCATCTGCTGTTCCCTCTGCCTGGAATATCTTTCCACCACTTCCAGCTGACTCTGTCATCGTTTGGGCTTCAGCTAGATAACGCCTGTTCAGGGAATCTTTGCACCATCTTGTTTCAAATTATGTACCTCCTTAAATCCCTTCTCAATGTACTTCTTCCTTTAGCACTCATCAAAAATGATAATTTTTTGAACATTGAAAGATACCAACCTTTATTCCATCATCTTCGGATCCCAGTTTAACTGTCACTCTCAAGTGGGTAACACTCTATCAAGGAAGTACCCCCATTCTAGTGTTCTTTGCTTTTAGTTTACTTACTGTTTTCCTGCTCATTTTTTTCTCTAGAATATAATCACCATAAATCCTATGTTTATGGCTGAATTTCCAGCATCTAGTACAGGGGGTAACATAGTAGGTATAGCACAGGTATACCTACAGGACAGGTATAGCAGATGTTAGTAATTTCATATATGGAGAAAATGGAGTTGAGAGCAATGTTGTGGAGTGTGATATCTTTTCTGTTGTTAGAAAATAGGCGATCCAGTGGAATGCATGTGATCATCCTTGTAATTCTAGGTCTTTTATTGGAGTAAGATTGGGGTTCTAAATTTTATTTATTTATCATTCAGTACTGGAGATTGAACGCAGGAACTTCACATGCTAAGCACTCTACTGAATCAAACCCTTTCAGTCCCAAACTCTGTAGGATTCAAAAGTTACCAATTTGTTTTTTCCTACATTGTACTGGACATAAGATGCCCCATGGAAGAAGGTGTGAAAAGTGATCAGATTACCCTGGCTGTCTCCCTTCATAGAACAGAGTTAGAGCTGCAATTACTCAGGCGGTGGTTTTGATTTGTTCTTGGCTCGGACCAGTGTAGAGACTCTCAGTCATTGAATCAGGCTTCCATAAAGTGAGGACGTTATGATTGTCAGCCTATTTTTCTGTATTAGTCACCTTCCTTAATATGTATCTAATTTGTCAAGGAACAGCCCTACCCATAGAAGGGGTAAAACCAAACAGACAGCGTGAACAATTATTCATATCATATCTAATGAAAGAGCATGTGGTTGAAATGCTGTTCCATCCACATTCTGCTTTCAAAGCTCTGGGCCCAGGCACACAGCTGGCTTTGACCAAAATAAAGATTCATCTGTGAGGAAGCACCTTTCATGAGAGGGCAGCAAAGAGTTCAATATGTTTCTGGGTCCCTGAGTAGAAACTGCATGGCAGGGCTTGCTATGCCTCATCCCCTGTCTGGAAATCACATCGAGGGAGGGAGCAAGCGAAGACAACAGACAGAACAGCAGGGACATGAGAATGGGCCCAGACCCTTTAAAACTCTGGAGCTGGTTAGGCTGGATCTCCTAAGTCTGAAAACAGTAATCTGAGAAGCCAGCTTGCTCCCCTCAATCCTGTTCACAGCAGATCATGTTCCAGTATGAAAAGAGGTAGGCAAACATGCTTGAGGTCAGTGATACCGAGAATTAGCCAGGATTTTTGCCCTTTGCACTCATATTTACATTCCATGTCCTCTGGATTCATTAAGTGGTGTTATTATGACCTCAGGTAGTAGACCTGTGCCAGAAGTTCATTGTGTGCTTGAGAAATGTTGCTTAGTTTAAGGTGTACACTTCCTTGACATTTCTTCAACTTATGTCATCATGCAGACTGTTGTCACACATACAAAAAGTTTTCAGCAACGTTTTGTTCGCTTGCACCTACTTATGAAGGGACTTTCTGGAGAAGCCACATCCATGTGCATGTGCACCATTGTGGTTCTGTATTTTCTTTTCAGAGATAATACAAAGGTAAGGCTGAACAGATGGTTCACTAAACAAACATCTATGCTTGGCCCTGCCATTTGGAGGTGGCAAAATCGCTGTGTCACTTCTGTTTGAGCTTCAGTTCCCTCAGTAAACTGGGACTCTGGCCTTTGTCTTAATAATCCATTGGGTGCACTGTGAAAGCCAAATGCAAAATGTGTGAAGAACACCCTCTCTGCAGCTGCAGTGCTGCACATCTGTAGTCTCATCTATGGAGGATGCTGAGGCAGGAGGTTCCCTTGAGCCTAAGCCTCTGACACCGGCCTGTGCATTGTAGTAAGACTCCGTCTCAAAACAAAACCAAGCAAAACCAAAAGCCTTGGAGGTAACCAAATATTGTCAGAAGTCTGATAACAGTTGCAATGGAAGTAAACTTCTTGAAAACTGTTCCTTTTTCTGTTTAGATGGCACTGTATATCTTTATGTTGTGAATCATCCTCGCTTTGAGTCCACCGTGGAGATATTTAAATTTGAAGAACAGCAACGGTCTCTCACATACCTGAAAACTATAAAACATGAACTTCTCAAGAGGTATGGAATTAAAGCATTGTGCATTTCTATTTATTTGGCACCACTGCTGTGTGCTTTTTTCCCTTTGATTCAGCAGGCTTTCTTAAACTTGTTATTTTGCAGCATTTTTAAAAAAGACTTTCTAAAGATTCCCATGGTGACACTGCCTGGCACCTCACCAGAAATTGCTGTGTTTAGCACTGAATATCCCTATATTTTCCAACTTTTTGAAAACATTTTAATCCCATAAAGATGCTCAATTAGATTCCCAGCTCTAATTTCATCCTCTTTACTGTGGCAATTCAATCCCTACTATTGGGCCATCTATAAACACCCACTCCCTTTGCTAATTGTATTCTGTGAGCCTCGCCCACTAGGTATTAAACCAGCCCCCTGAGGGCCATTTGTTCACTAAGAAGTTTTAAATAGAATTTGATAAAGCCCACTGGCACTTACAAAAATTATGTTTATTAAATGTTGACTATGAATCAAGAACTATGCCAAAATCCTTAATTAAATTTTATTTTCATAATAGCCTTTAGTAATAGTCATAACTAAACAGAGTCCAAGAAATTTGGGCTAGGTAAACTTCCCACAATTTGTAACTGGCATGGCCACTATGTAAACCTGAATTCATCTGGATTAAAAGATGAGCTCCATTTTCCACAAGCTTTGTTTCCATTTTTCCCTTTTCTCATTTTTTTT
>PVJX010032354.1:0-20489 GCA_004027295.1 Dolichotis patagonum
GAAACAAACTTGCATGAGACATTGTCATGGGCTCCAGGTCTTCAGCTGGACTCATGCAGGACATAGTCATGTGATGCAGCCCCTCAACTGAATTCTTTGGGTCTTTAGTGCGTGGACAGATTACTTGCACATTTTTGTGTTTGATTCTTTGGGTGACTATTATAAAATAATTCCATAAGTTATGCATCCTGCATTAAATTATTATCCTTGCAAATCCTAACTACATTCCTGAAAAAACACTGTCAAATTAAAAGATGAAAGTTTTATTCTGACTTATGTTTTAGAAGTTTCAATTTGTGTATACTCAGCAATATGATGGAAAGGCCCAAGTGGAAGAAAACTGCTCACTTTATGGCAAACAGAAAGCAGAAAGAGAAAGGCAACCCAGAAAGAGATATAGCCTTCCATGTCACATTCACAATAACTAGACCCCACTTCTGAAGTATGAGTCAGCTATCATGCCTCCGTAATCCAATTGCCTTCAAAATACATGGGGTTTTGGCCACCATTTTAGATCTAAACCATAATAATATCTACTGATACTTTCAACTAAAAAAAAAGACAATCCATAGAATGAAATATTTACAAATTATACATCTGACAAAGGATTAATATCTAAAGTATATGAAGAATTCCTAAACTTAATAACAAAACAGAAAACTTCATTCAAAGGTATGCAAAACTTTTGACTAGTTATTTCCTCAAAGTAGAAATAGAAATGTTCAATTATCATCATCATTCACTAGAAAAATACAAATCGAACCCACGATGACATATCACCGCTTAATGGCAGGTATCTTGATGTACACCAAAGCCTCATGTGGTCATAGATGGGGATTTTCAGAGGTGGCAGGATCTAGTTTGTGTGATTACTAAATTAATCCACTGATTGCTTTGGCATAGTCCTAGGTAGGATTAAGGGTGCCCCATGCTGGTGGTGAGTACTTCCATCCTAAGGGTGAGTGATCTACACATATATGGACAGAAAGAATCTGTCACTGGTTGCTTGGTACTTGCTACTTGTTGCCTTATGCCTGCCCTGATTTCTTATAGACTGTTTGTCCTCTGGGATGCTCTATGCGATGCCATCCTGCCTTGGAGCCAGGCAACTATGAACTGAAACCTCCACAAACCGTGAGCTAATATAAACCTCTCCTCCTTCAACTTTGGGTATTGGGTATTTTGTCTCAGCAATGAAGAAAAGTAATTACATTACAATAAATATGAGAACCATTATAATAAACATGAAAAACAAATAAAGCAAGCAAAGGAAATAATTACTACTGGCAAGGATGCAGAGTTCTCACGCTCTATTGGTGGGGATATAAAATTATATGACCAATGTGGAAAATAATTATAATTTTCTGAAAATTTTTAAAAAGAAATTACCATGTGATTTAGCAACTACACTTTTATAATATATCCAAAAGAATTTTAAAACAGCATCTCAAAAATATATTTTTGTATACATATTTATGCATAATTCACAATAATTAAAATGTGAAAATAATACTATTTTTATTGAAGAGTGAATCAGTCAGCAAAACATTGCATATACAAAAATATTATGTAGCTTTATTTGTTTATGTAGCTTTAAAAACTATTGTAATTCTGACATGAGCTACAACATGAACGAAACTTAAGAATACCCCTCTAAATAACATATACCAATCACGAGAAGACAAATACAATATAATCTCATTTATACAAGGCATTTAGAATGGTCAAACTCAGAGCCAGAAAGTGAAACACAAGTTTGTGTGAGGAGAAGCGGCGAAGAAGTTGTTTTCTAATATGCATAAAGTTTCAGTGTTGCAAGATGGAAAATGTTCTGGGATAGATCATGATGATCGTTGTACAAAAATATGAATATACTTTAAAGTCACTGAACTACATACTGCAAAATGGCTAACTGGTGAATTTTTATGTTACATGTATTTTAGCACAATAACACGTGTTAAACTGAGCCAGCATAAGAAAATTTTCCAAAGTTATCATCTCTGTCTATTCATGGAAATGAGCCAAAGTCTACAGAAGAACAGAACCATAATTTAAAAATGAGAAGGAGATTCTATCAGGTAGATGAGGCCATTGCACAGAATTTAGTGTCAAAACACAACATAGAATGCAAAACATCCATGATTAATTACAGGAAGAATGATTTTCAGCACAATATATGAAATTCTACTGTATTTATGTCTATTGAAATAAATATGATGGTGTGTATGTAATTTACATGATTTCCAAGGAAACCTACTGGTAGCAGGAGTTAAAGATCTTTGCTTAGATGGATTCTCATTTAAATAAACCATAATTATCTTGACATTAAATAAACCAACAATATACATATGTTACTGTGATCATTAAGTTGAAACTTCTTCCAATTTTCTTAGGTAGGCAGTATTAGTTGATAGTCAGATATTGACACTTAAGTCAGACTACATGGGTTATATATGACTGGCCTTTAGTGTTAAGTTTTCCTTTCTTCATACATTTCTTATGAAAATTAAATGTATAAAAATATACAATACAGATACACATATACAAGCAGTTCTTAGGGTACAACATACAGAAAAGAAAGATGATTTTAATTAATGTTACTTTATTAGGTGTATCAAATAAGCAATTCCTCCCAGAATAAGTGGCTTCAGTATAAAAAGTCTGCTATAACTTTATTTTAAAATGTTTAGGCTTCGTCATATTACTAAGTATTAAAAGGCCCTCAGCTTTCTGGTTAATGGTAAATATGATTTGGGTAGGGTAATGGTAAATATGGTTTAATCTGTGTTGCAGTTATTTATCCAAGCAGACCTCTGAAAAAAGAAAATATCACGCTGCTTTTACAATTGGAAAAGAAAAACAGAGGGAAGAAGAGGAAAAGGAAAGGAAGAAAAGGAAAGGAAAGCAAAACAGAGAAAAAGAAAAATTACCTTGATGGGCAATTTATTTTTGTTATACTATTTAAAAAACTAGAATGAAAGAGAAATCAACTTAAATAGTGAGTCCTTAAATGATGCATGTGTAGTTACTTGGCTATTTAAAATGCTATACTCTGCTTTTATCTACACATCTTCAAAGAACATATTGTTCCTGTTCTTTATCATAAAATCCTTACAGGTAGACTTTATTAAAATATGAGCGTCCTAATTTTCACTTGTAATTTGGCATTGAACTATTTCAGTCATTTGCAGGTGAAAATATTCAAGCATTCTACTACTAACGTGGTTTAAATGTTGCTTTTGTTTTTTAAAGACTCTATCAGGACTACCAAAAGTCAAGCACTTTTATCATGTCTAAACAAAATAGCCATGATAAAATTTAAAAATGAAACATCTATATAATAATTATGTGAATGTAACTAACATCTGTATTTTTGAACCTTTGTCATGTGAATTTTATTGGTTTTTAGGTACCCTTCATACAGCTCTATTGATGTGCAAAAAGAACCAGAATGAGCTATTTTGTGAATAACTTAGCTGACTTTATATGACTATGCTGTGATGAATGGATTTTAGTTAATATTAAAAATTTACTTAGGAAATGTATTATATGAGTTAGTGAAAGAGCTCCAGATCTCTATTTGTCCTTGGAACTGGCATTCAAGAAACATAATACAAGTTTTGAGGAATACAATGCCAGATTTTAGATATTAGTACCTTGGTCCGAATTTTTCCAAGATCTCTGATTGTACAATTAGTCTTAGTAGTATCTTTACCTTCAAGAAAACCACACACTGTTCAAGTTGATCATAACTTTACTTCAAAGCTAAAGAATATTTTTATCTATTTTTAGATGCTTTTACACATTCAGTTGTGCCAGTCAGTAATGTATATTTTCCTTTGAGAAAATGTGCTTTTCAGCACACTTCAAACTAGTAAAATTTACCATCTGGTCAAGTTAAAAGCCATTCTACCCTCTTTTTCATTTCAGTTTACCCCAATCTATTCACACTCAGATTCTTCATGTACTTCTAAAGCTCTTGACTCAAGGTCAGATAAAGTAAAATATTACAATTTTATTCCAAGAAGAAAGATCTGAGTCTTATATATTACACTACTGCACACTTAAACCTTCTTGTTAAATTAAAAATTGGAGCCTGAAACATGGAGGGCAACTCTTTCCTGATTACTGATGACAAAATGATTTTGTTTGAATCTATTGCATTAGAAATGCACAGTCTATAACCTTCTTCACATTGTAGGCTCGACTAGAGTATCTGATTTTAAGCTAGAAAACATTCCATCAAATTGCATCGTAAATTAAGCTAATTCCATCATTCCTAGAATACCCATTGAATACTACTTATGAAGGTCAAAGCACCTGCTTCTCTCCTAATCTTAAATTCTGAGGACTTACATAGGTACATTAAAATGCTCTTAAGTTGATTGGATTTTCTGGCAGGGTTGGAAGGTGATAGAAGACAACTTTCACAGTAAGTATCGAAAGTGTTGTAAAACTTTGCATTCTTCCTAGAAAGAAGACTATGCTAGTTATTTATGATACAGAACATAAGGTGGGACTGAAATTGCAAGTAAACATTAACAGAATTCTATAAGCCATATTCTTCAACTAAGCAAATGTTAAGGACTAAGGTAAAAACTTAGTTTATATAAAAGATTTTTATAATATCCATTTGTATTAATATAAAATTTGATACATAACAAAATAGTGTACATAAAATATAACCCATGTCTCACACAGAGCAGATGTTTAATGTCTAGATTGTGACCAATTAATTGCTTACAAAAATGAGTAAAAAGTAATGTTTGTTTAATACACACTAATAGTCTTAGGATTTATTGGTATCATATCTTCAAAACAACCCCATAATGCAGAGTATACAGACACGTTTTGTAATGCTGGGACACTGAGAAACTGAATAAGAAATTCCAAGCCCTTCAGCATTTAGGTGACAGAGCAATAGCTAATATAAAGATCATGTGATTCTTTGCCCATCTCCTTCCCTATTATGAGAGGCCGTCTTTCTGTAAAATAGTGTTGAAAATATCATCACTGATCTTACATTCTATAGAAAATTATGATGTGCTATAGCTCATGTAATATTTTCATTTTATAGTGTTAAATTATTTCATTGATATTTGAGCTATTTTTAATGTTAATATAAAAATTATTAATCATCTTGTCTCGTTAACACCTAATATTTCATTTGAGTGAAACTATTTAACAGGGTGAAAATAGTTGTGAACGTTCTTTTCTGTATGAGACAAAATATGAGTATCAGTTTACCATGTTATCATATTAATGATCATTCCATAGTATTGCATTATTATTTTCTATTCTTCATTTACTTTAATATAAAAACAAATATTCTTTATTATTTTTTATAGGGGCATACATTATCAGTTGAATAGAAAATAAAAATAAATGTGAAAGGTATTTGGGGAATCTTCCTCATTTTCCTGTTGAATCACAGTTTCTATGAGCTGAACAGTGACCATATATACCATGCAGAAAAACATGTGTAAAATTCATTAGTGTCATTTGACACTAAATGAAAGTCAAATTCAACCATCTTCACAGACGTGTTTGTGGGAGGCTAATGAAATGCATCATCCTTAGTGATGTGAAGAGCCTGGAAGTATTTCGGTGTTTTCTTTTTTCATGAACTGGCATTTTTCTGAAAGCAGAAAGGTTGGAGTTTGTTTCACAGACCCCAAAGTTTGTGCAGTCTAGGATTTCTGAGAGTTCTCTTGAAAAAGGGAAGGTAAGCACTTCACTTACAAAAAATCTTACATCTAAGAATGCCAAACGTCTGCTCAGTATATTTTTGGAAATTCAAAAAGAAAGGATTTAAATTGATAATATTTGCACAAAGCTACTGTCAACATGAAAATATCTGCTCTAAGGGTTAGACAAATACATACAAGTTGAAAAATATAATTTATAGGTATTTATGTTAATGATTATTGTTGTAATTTAGTATTTATAACCTTAAAGGATCCCAGGAGGATCCCACAACTTAAGGAAATAGGATTTTTTAAATTGTGAGAAGTCAAACTATACAAAGCAAGATAACATTAAATGACATAATTTTGAATATTGGATTAAATGATATAAATATTATCTCTACACATTTTCTCATGTGAAGGAGATTAAGAATTTAAAAATATAGCTTTCATGGCTTAAGAAGTAAAGGATGTATATTATTAGACACGATTTGAATTTCAACATTTTAAAGCTGAGAAGAGGATCAGTTGACACAGAAGGTGAAAGCTAGTGAAAAATAAGAAGTAGCTGCTTATTTTGGACTCTGATATGCAAACCATTTTAATGCATGCATTAGTCCAAGTCTTTATTAACAACTCTAAAAATCATGGAACAAAAGGAAATTTCCACATGCTCTATTAGATAAGGATGCAAAGAAACCTTTCTTCAAAACATTTACAATCCCTACTAGAAAAACTCATCAACTCTTTCAGATTTCATTGTCATTCATACTGGCTATGCCTAGTTTCACTTCAACCTGTCAGACGCAAGGTACCAGCCCATGCCTTGTTTCTCCTGGATAGGACAGTTAGCATACAATAACATACAAATCCACTGCTTTATTTACATATATATTTGTATACTCCCCTCATTAAAAAATCTTTCTCATAATTTTATCCTCTAGTTATGGCTCCATATGTGATTTTGACAATAACATTTCCTGGAATTTTTATCTCTAGTCACATCTCTACTTCCTCTGCTCTGATTCTTTTGAACCTATTTTTCTAGTCTCCTTTCACTTCCCCTGGAAAACTAGAATCCCTTTCACCACTACTAAACCTTTCAAAAGCCCATTCCTATAACCACTGGACATACTGGACATACTGAAAAAGTGAAATGCTTTGAAAAAAGCCAACTAGATTTTAAGTGAAAGAAGCATTCAAATTCAACTGTTCCTCTGAACTACATTATCTGTGTTTATGCTATTAATATTTAGCGTATATAGATAACTATAGTTTATTTTGTAAATAGCTTCGCAAATTTTTTATTTACAGTACATAATTTTACCCTTGCATTGGAATCTAGTGGATACTGTGTTACATACTTGGAAGTTAGTTAAGATAATTAGCAGTACCGAAACTGATCCCAGAATCTTTGCACATTCCCAGCCCTTTTAAAACTTTGAAACATTCTCTCACTAAGTAGCTAAATTGCCTAAGCTAGGCTTGGAATTGAGATACCCTTGCCTCAGCTTCCCACAGTGCTGAAATTGTAGGCATAACTACCATACCAGGCATAACTTGGGTTTCTGCACACTCCTATGTGTTCAAATATTGAGACAATCCCACTACAATAAAGACTCAGAGTACTAGTTACATCAGTGTGAGGGCACTGGTAATATTACCTTTCTTGATTTAATTGATTGCAAATAGAGCTTTGTTCACTTTTTGAATTTATAGAGAAGAAAATTTACTTGTGTACTTGTAAGTATATAACATATCAATACAATCATTAAAAATTAAAAAATACATGCTATGGTTTGTATCCAGATGTCCTCCCAAAGCTTCATGCATTTATAGCCTCATATTCATTTGGAGCTGGCTGGACCTAGAGTGCCTATCCTGGGATTAAAGGTATGTGGTACTGAATTAGTACACTGGCTGGAGTTAGCATGGTTCTGTGTGTGGATAGTAGAGCCCTACTCTGGGTATGGGAGGAACCAGTAAACAGGTGTACAGCCTGCAGAGAACATAAAGGGAAAGAGGGAAGGTGGTTTGTTGCTCGCTACCTTTTGCCTTCTGCTTCCCACACCATGGAGTATTTCTTCTTTGCAGCACTCTGCTGCCATTGTGTGGACTTGGAACCAGTGAACTATGGACTAAACTACTACAGACTGTGAGCTAAATAAACCTTTACTTGTTTAACTTTGAGCGTTGGGTATCTTTTCTCAGTATCTAGAAAGTCACTAAGACACTGCATTACCCTTGCCACAGTGCACATGCTTAATAAGCATTCTGAGTTGCTATTTACTGCTGATTTTTAGAATTGCAGAACAACACTTCACATTTTATGGTCCTATGTACTATATTTTAGGCCAGAAGAGAAATATCTCCATCTTATACTTTACCTAACAAAGCCTTCCTGGGTATATAGATATCAGATTAATACCACTTTCAGTCTTATATTAGAAATTAGAAGCTGGGTGTGATGGCACAGACCTGTAATCCCAGCACTTGGGAGGCTGAGGCAGGAGGATCATTGCAAGTTCAAAACCAGCCTGTGCTGCAATGTGAGCTCAAGGTGAGCCTGAACTGGATAGTGAGACTCTGTCTCAAAAAGACAAGAAATTAGGTCCTCTGGTGGTAGTCATATGGAAATTTATTTTAGTTGTTTTATGCTAAGAGAGACCACAGACTCACAAAATTTTTGATTTAATTCTGTATATTCATAATAGTGTTTCATTACAATTGGGAAGGAAAACAAGTTAGAGAGGATAGGTAATGTTTTAAGACTTCTTTCAGTTACATTATGAAGCAATATCATAACTATTGATTTTGAGGCAAACAACTTTAGAAAATTTAAACATTGGTACATAATAGCAAGTGAATAAAAGAATAATAGAGATCATTATGAAATATTGAAAAATATCACTAAAATTATTTTTAAATGATCTAAGCAGACTTCTGTAATTTATTAGTATACAGAAGAGATAAAATTACTTCTTTAATATACAAATATTCTCATCATTCATATCCAGCATTTATTTTTATACAATCTGAGATGGCATTTGGTTTTGCAGAAGTACCTAGGAAAAGACCAAAATTCTATTGTTGGCACAAGTATTTTAATATTTAATTTGTATCCATTATAACCCTTATTTACCTAATTACTAATATTCATTTAGTGTACTCAACTAGTAAAACATGATTCTTCTCCGGATATTTGCAAAATATTTTATATCTGCCAACTCTAACCCCAATATATATATTTTTAAATTTAAAAAATTAATCTTAAAAATAACAATATAAAAACTATTATGAAATAGATTATTGTAAATCTAGTTCACTTGATCTTCTTGATATTTTGAGAAAAATGATCAAGCAGTATGCTATAAAAAGTTAAACAGTTATTATCAATTTGTCAGAAATATTTTTGTATAAGCACATGTATTTGTAAATTATAGTTGGATCTAGAATTAGCTCAAGACTCATATGTTGAAAGCTTGGTATCTTAATTCAGTAATGGTTAGAAGTTGAGCTTTGCAGAAGTGATTGCATTCCGAAGCTCTGACCTCATCGAAGCATTGATTGATGAGTTTTGAACTGTTGATGTCAGTGGCAGGCAGTGGACATTTGGGAGGTGGGACCTAGTTGGAGGAAGAATCTCGTTAAAGGCATGCACTAGAATGATATACACTGTCTGAGGTCCTTTTCACTCTCTCTTTAGTCTCTCCTTCTCCTTCATCTGTTCCCTTCTTCCTTGTGCTTCCCTTCCACAATGAGATAAGTCACTTTGTTCAACCTTTGTTCCCTGACATGTTCTACTATTTTTGTTGTACCTTATTATTGCCTAGAGACAATGAATCCAAATGCTCATAAAATAAAACTTCTGAAACCGTAAGTCAAAAATAAACCTTTCCTCTTTGAAGTTGTTAACTCAGGTATTTTGTCACAGAAAAAAAAATCTAACAGTGTATTTTACATGAGCTGACTAAACTTCTTTCCTATTGCTTTTGAATATAATGGAAATCAAATGAATGGATATGCCAAAAACAAATAAATCTACATATTTTAGATTTTCAGAAAAACTTACTGAATAATAAGAAGACACAAAAGATATTAAAATTTTCAAGAAATCATTTATGGGATTATACTCAACTAAAACATTATTTCCTTAGTATTTAGAAAAATTGCTATAATAAAATTTAAAAATTGTTTTGACAAATTCATGCATAAATTATTATATGGGATATCTGGGATACACTATGATTTGTAAATTGAAGTTTTCTGTGATATCTGCAGTGTCTTGACTAATTGTTGATAATTTTTTAACAGAACTGTTTTATATGAAATTTTTTGTTGTTGTTTTGTTTCAATTTTTTTTTTACAATTTGTGACTCAGTATGAGGAACATTTTGTCTCTGGGTGAGTTCTACGGCACTTTCTGAGATTCCATCAGAATGGTACCTTCTGTCTTAGAAGAAGACATATTAACAGGAAGACCGGAACTCTCTGTGTCCTGCAGTTTCTCCGGCTCACAGATGAGGTTTAAAATGTCTCTCCCTCTAGATTCCAGCTCTTCCACCTCCAGAGGTTTTTCTGAGACTGCAGCTACAACTTCCTCTTCATTTCCATGTAGAAAGCTTGAATGGCACTGGGTCCATGGGAGAAATCATTGCCCTGTATTGGCAGCCATTCTACCCCACCTATGCTTTCTTCTCCTTTTCTGTCAGAAGTTTCTAGGCATGCTGTTGCTTCATTGTGTGACATCAGTAACTCAGCGCTGCTTTATTATTGGCTTCTGAATCTGCATGTTCAACATTTACTTCAAATATAACATGGGCTCCAAGGGTATCTTTCTATTCCCCAGCAAAGACATAGCGGTCCAACTGTAGAATGGGTCTCTCAGTGTCAGTCCCTATGTACAACCATGTCATTCCAGTATCTGCGGGATCACTTTGATGTACACACTGCTTCTTAGAATTTTTTCCTTCAGCTTTAAAACTGTATCCATTTCTACAAGCACTTGGCTTAAGAATTCTCCTGAATTTTGCAGCATAACATCTAAAGCACAGGTACCCACTTCCCCTTTTAAGATGTCAACAGTCTTTATGGAGCAGTACTGCTCTATCAGCAGTAGCACTGGGATAACACTGGCCACAAAGCACTTCATGACAGGAGGAGGAAACAATTCACTGTTCCTGTTTGCTTGGTGAATTCTGTTTACAGGAATGGTTTCATCATTTTCATAATCAATGTATGAGACTTGTATACTGAAATTGCCTGCATGAAACTTTCCCTACGATCAGAAAATGCAAGTCTACCTTCCCTTGAATTCCTCTCTCTCTCACTAATTGGACAACCATTTGGTTCTTTCATAAACAGCCTTACATTATTACATATATGTTGGACACAAAATATTATCTTTCCTTCATACTGTTACTAGTTCACTTTGTTTTGTTTTGCTTTTGTTTGTCTTGTTGCTTGGGATTGAACCCATGGCTTTGCACACACTAGCTGAGCTATAACCCAAGTTCAGTTTATTCAATTTTATTAAATACTTTACCATTGTAAGAAGAGCATGGTGGCATCTATCTGTAGTTGCAGCACTCAGGGAAGCTGAGGTAAGAAGGCTGCAAGCTTAAACCTGGTCTAGGCAACTACGCAAGAACTGTTGCAAATTTTAAAATTTTTAAAAGACTTAGGGATGTAGTTGAGTGTGAAGGTCCTGGGTTCAATTTCCAGTACTACATAAAAATTTTTAAAAGGCATGTATCACTAAACTGCAAACTTCTTTACACTCAAATATGTTAGTGGTCATTAACTATAACATAAATTTCATATTTTTTAGAGCTTAAATAATTTTGTCACATAATATATTGAGTAATTACAGAATAAGGTTTATAACTACATTTTACTCTATGTAGTTTATTTTGTTTAGTTGTCATGTGAGATAAATACTTTTTATTGCCATTTTATAGGTTAAAAAATAATAGCTTCTGAAAGGTCCTCCAATACTCCGTCAGGTGTCAGGCACTAAAGACTACTTCAGTAAACACTCTGCTAAACACAATAAATAAAAATTTTATTATAACAGTATAGTTCAAAACAGTATAACATGATTATCTTTAAATGACTTGATGAATTCATGTTTAGTCTTTTTCCAATGTATACATTCATCTTAAGAATTCTATTTGTAATTTGATAATTCAGTTTTCAATGCAAATCTATGTATTAAATTGTTCATATTTTATGTTGAGGATTCTATGTACGATTTGGAAATGTAGGTGTATTCAGTGACATAGTCATGTATAATATTTGACATTGTGACTGAGACACAATGGATTCATCTCTCTTTCCTGGGTTCCCCCAGTACCAGTCCTCCTTGCTCCTTCCTTTCTCTCTTGTTTCTCCCTATATGAATTCATTAGGTCAATAATATATAATCAAAACAAGGACACAAATCTGATATCAAAAGTGGCTTTTATTTCTACTTCCTCCAGATATATTGTTTACCTGTTATTATATGTTACTGGACATACTAAGCTATGAAGTTATTACTGAATCTCTTTCCTGTTACTGAAAATAGATGATTGTGAAATAATCTTGTATGCTAATTTGTCAAATTCTACATTTACTTCTATTTTTATAATTTCTTGAGTTAGAGGCCAATTTTTAAATTATTTATCCTGTAGCATATTTGATCCATTCTGTTGTAGTTTGCTTATGTAAAAGGTATTTTGATAATAGTCTTGCTTGTTTTTAATTATCTGCCACTGTATTGCTTACTTTCTTCCCACAATGTTTTCTTACTTCAGCAAATTATTATTTTTATAACAACTTCTTCCAGTTAAAATTCTTCAAAATAGACCACTCCATGGAATTTTTAAAATATGACATCATCCTACTATTTGTCTTCATTTCTTCTGTCACTATACCGCACTATAGATAAGACAAACGTGATAAAGTTCTGTAGGAAACATTCTGAAGGGTTAATAGTTCCAACTAGACTGACTTTGATATTCCTAAGTTGTTTATAGCAATGACTCTCCAACTCCAAAGCGCAACTGGGTTGCCAAGAGCACATGAAATGAAGCAGATGCTGGGATCTTTCTCCTGAGTTTTGGATTCATTAGTCTGGGGAAGAGTCCAAGATTTTAATTTTCATTGTGCCACTGATTCTATTGATCGAAAGATCACACTTTAAAGAACCACTGGTCTAAATTATTTGATTTCAAGAAAATAGTGACGGGCCCTAAGTGTCTCCAAAATCCAAGTCTTTGTCCAGGAATTCTCTACTGTAACTACCAGGTATTTTGTGCCAGTTACATCAAACTGGCAACAAAAAGACAAATACTCTTCAATTTTTTACAGTTATCCTTTTTGTCTTTACTCTTCGCTCCATGAAGGGAAATGTCTCCACCTCACTGCCACTGCCTATTGTTTCCTTGAATGAAACGAGGTCCTGTACAACAGTTAAAAAATATTTTCCAGGACCCCCACTCAACTCCAGTTCCTTTCTTAACTTTGTACTAACAGAAAAACTCACTGCAGCATTTCTGTGTTACTTACCTTGTTTTCTGTGTTTATCATTCCTATGAAAAATTTAAAACTCTTATGAGTGCCTATGTGTGTTAACAATTTTTGCTTCTAAAATATCTTATGTCTTATGATACACATGTATTCAACAAGCACTTACTGGATCCGTTGTAGGGAGGGTAAAAAAGTCATGTAGTTGACTCAGCACCATTTTTCCTCTACAATGAATGTCAATCATTTAAAATTAGGCCAGAAATATATATTTCCTATTTTCAAGACAGATATTTGTTTTAACTTGCTTTGCAATAAGTCTTGATATAAAACCATGATAAATAAAATCCAGAAATACTTATTTCAGGATTGCTCTCTTCAATTATATATACTGGACAAGTAGGACTCTTCAATTATATAATAATTTAAAATTAAAGAAAGATACTAAAGGATACATTTTCTAACATTTAGCATCTTCTTTTGTGCATAGCATATCTGAAAGGAATGTATAAAGGTTAGAAAATATTTTAATTTGTCAGGTTACATATTACATTTTCCTATGATTGGACTATCAAACTAAAATGTACATTTGCACAAAGTAGACGTACAGTTTTGGAATTCTATTTCAAACAATTTATTTTAAACTAAGTTTTCATTACTTTATCTTGGGAGGCTGAATCAGGAGGGTCTCCAGCTTCACCTTGGCCAAGGTTGGCAGTTGAGGGACACTTAATCTCAAAATGGACACTAAGAGGGGTGGGGGTTGCTGCTGCGGAGGTCGCTTGTAATGAAGTCCTTGTCTTCAATCTCACTACTGGAAACAAAAATACTCCCTGTCACAAAATTTCAGCATCTTACAAACTAGGGTTGGTTAAATTATTCATTCTTAACAGATCAAGAAGATAAGAAATGAGTAGTTAATCACTCATCCAGTTTTACAACCAGAATAAAAGCAGGATTTGGACCTATCATTTTTAAGTATGTGTATAAGTTAGACTTCATTAGAATGACAGGTTTTTGTATTTTACAAGGTAGGGTTACAGTGACTGCGTACAGACAGGTGTGCAAGAATACAAAGGAGCAGTCTAAGCACTGGAAACCAAGACAATCCAAAGGTGCAAGACCTGGAGTTCACTGGGAGTCCCAACAGAGTCTGTCTTGGGAAGCCAGAGGAAAGGTTTCCAGCTGGAAGTCTAAGAATATGCTCTGGAAGCCTGGAAATGGATACCCAAAGGCAATGGTAAATGCTAGAACTCCTCCACACAAGCAGAAGCAAGATTTTCTTCTTTTCGTTTTTATTCTATCCAGGCTACAAGTCTTTGGTTGATAGCAACACAAGAGTGGGTCTTTCCTCTTGAGTAAATTTATCATCCACACCCAGAACTACATTAAACCAATCAGTTGGGTGTTTTGAGTTGACACACAGTTAATTATCATCATATGGCACTTCTTCAGTCTTTTCTTTCAAGTTTGTGATAACTTCCTTACTTAAATGCTCCTTAATGTAATTATGCCTAATTTTTTCTGATCATGTTCAGTGTTCTCTGACTAACGTGACAGATCATTATGATAGTGTCATTTCCAGTTCTTCTGACACAGGCCAGTGAGTATTTTACCAGAACATTTTTCCAAATCATTTCTTTACATTTCCAGATCTAATGACATATATTGTATACAGTTATGTAATTTTCCATGTCCTAAAGCATAAGAAATATGCAAAGTTTTCATGAAAAAAAAATAAACGTTTTTATTTCATGCAAACATTTTAAATATTGTCCACTTAAAACTTTTAATGTATTGTGAAAACTGATTGTAGAACCAACCAGAAGATTAAAACTGTTTTGGCCAAAGACTGTTTTCCATTAGCATGCAGTACATAGTCAAAAACTGTTTATTGAGATTAATCTCTTATCTGTGAGAATAGCTATAATTTCTAAAACAACATATTTGCCTAAAATATGTAACAAGAGGTAATATGTCAGACAAATTTCTGAGGGCTATGGGTATGATAAAAAGTAAAATTGGCCTGCAATTCCAGACATTATCAGGCATGCTTCCCTCCAGAATTGACATTCCATATGAGCAAAATGTGTACAATCTTGGAAATAAATTATGCACTTACTTATTTGATTTAATATTGCACAGTAAATTCAATAACGGTGTTACAGTCTTGTAATGTAATATAAACTCAATTTTCTACTTACAAACAACTTTAGACAGACTTTAGAAGAAATGGTTTTTAAAAGACTGCCGATCTTTCCATGATAAATGATTCAAGTAAACAATTTATAGTCTTTGGGACACCACATTTATCTAGACATGACACCCATTGGCATGTCTCCTGCATCACTGCAAACAGAAGGTGGCACAACCTCATCTTGAAAATGTTAGGTATCCACATTGCACACAGTTGAAAAATAAATCTTCATCTCAGTTTTTCATTAAGTGCATCAAATGTTTCTCATTGCCCATTATGTGTCAGGGATCCCCTTACATTTCAAGGGTACCTTGTGAAGCATGATAAAAGTAATTATTCTCCAAATTATATATACCACTGGATATGGAATTTAAGATTGGAATTATGTGTAATCAAGAAAATACAAGCTTTGTGGGAGATGAAGAGAGAATCAGTTTAAACTAACCGCAGAGCCCCTCAAAGTCATTTCTGAAAAAGGAACATTTGGACCTACATTTGAGGATTCAGTAGGAGCTACTTCAAAAAACTGAGACAAAGAAAAGGGAACAGTTGTATGAAAAAATATCTATGAGTGTCTGGTTATCTACATTACCAAAAAAAAAGAGAAAATGAATATAAATATATGTATTTTTTGACAGGGTCTCACTATATGCCTCAGACTGGCCTTGAACTCATGGCAATCGTCCTGTTTCAGCCTCCTGAGTATGTCACCATGCCTGGCATTACGAATCTTTATATTAACACTACAGAAAAACCAACTTAAAATGGATGTAAGGCCTAAACCTATGACATGAGACCATAATGCTCCTAGAAGGAACACAGGGAAAATCTTTTGATATTGTATTCAGCAATAATATTCGAATAGCACACTGCAGGCTCAGTCACTGAAAGCAAATAAACAAAATGACTATATCAAGTTAAAAGGTGCTTCTGCACAACTAAATAAATAGCAATCAAAATTAAAATAAAATTAGTTAATTTGGAAAAAACCCATGTATATGAGGGAGTAAATATTCAAAATATATAAGAAACTTAAGTTCCATGCAAATAATTTTAAAATTTTCAAAGGTTATGAACTGATGCTTCCATACAGGAGACATACGAGTTTAAAAGTGATATGAAAATTATTCAAAGTCAGGGGAATGCAAATCAAAATTTTAGTGAAAAACTACCTTATTCCGCTTAGGATGGTTGTCATTAAAAGGAGCAAGGTTAAGTGTTGACAGACGGGCTGGAAAAAGCAAAACCTTGTGCACTAGTGGAGCACTGTAAACTGGTATAGCTTTTATGTTGTAGCTGTTCTCAAAAATTTTAAAATGTGCTGGGTTTGGTAGAGTGCTTCTGTCATTTCCACACACTGGAAGACTGAAGCAAGTGGATTGTGATTTTTAGCCTAATCTGGGCAAAGTAACATTAACTGTGCAAAAATTAAAACTTTAAATAAAGCTGGGGATGTAGGTTGGAGGGAAGGCCCTGAGTTCAATGCCTAGTACCAAACACACACAAAACACACACACACACACACACACACACACACACACCCCTAAAACCCTTAAAAGTGTAAACATCAGACAATTGAGTGATCTGCTTTATGCATACAGGATGAATTTAGTCTCCCATATAGATACTCAATTTTCCACATTCACTCTTGCATATTTACCATAACCAACAATGAAAACAACCCATACCTACATAGATGAGTGAGTGATACAGTACTGTGATGTATACAAATCCAATTGTATATCTTTTAATTTTTTAAAAGGAAATACTGCCACTATGAAATTATGAGTGAAGTCTGGAAAAAATATTAAGTATAATGAAGCAGAAACATAAATACAAATATTAGTCACGTGTATGTATCATTTTTAAAAGTGGAGTATATGAAATTAGAGAAGAATCGTAGTTATCAGGAAAAGGGAGGGAATGGGAAGAAACAGGTCAAATAATATACTAATTTGATGTAATGTAGTATAAGTCTAGATATTTAATGTATATTATGAGATTAGAGTCGAGAACATTATAAAATATAGTAAAATTTGTAAGAGATTTGAGATGCTCTTTCCAAAAAAACACTTTGAGGAGGTAAATACAGAAATTCATGACTAAATTGAATCCTTTGACTGTAGTAATGATTTCTTTACATTTATGTATATGAAAACCCTGTGTTGTACACATTAAGGTAATAAAAATGTACACATATATTCATACCAAATATGAGTAATAAAAATTTAATTAGAGTAAAAATTTCAAAACTTGAAAAACTCTAAAGCATGAAATAGGAGATGACATATTCACAATTGCAGCAGCATTATTAGGCAGAGATTAAAGATAAAAAGCACTTAGATAATCCAGTAAATATAGACTAATGAGTAAAGCCCATGGGAACAAATGAAGTATATAAGTACATGGTGTTAAAGTTAAAAGCACCAGTCTTAAAAAAAATAAGCACCAGTCTTTGGCGTAAGTATGTGAGAAGTTTTCATAAACTGCAACTTCAGAAACAAAAAGGTATGACTCTAGTAACTATCATGATAATATTATGCTTCTTTGATCAAACATGCATGCATGATTGCTTATAGCCATTAAAACAGTTCAATAACCATCATACAGTTTTGAATATTTGGCAAGTTCTCATAAAACTCATGTTAGAACTCACTTGTTCTAGATTTAGACTATCTTTTGATTTTTAAAATCTTTAAAAATTGTTTTATTCATTTTAATTGAATATTTTTACATGTCAGAAACACTTCTTAGTACCACAGATACTTCAAAGAAATATTATATCAGGAAATTATACATTCTAAATGTTGTTTTCACTGATATCTATTTCCAGTCACTCTCGAAAATGGACAACTTGCTAAAGTGATTCCTTAAAACCTCTGCAAAGCAATTAACTCTTAATATTGAAAATTTAAGGGTTGAAAAATAAATAGTCACCATGCTTGTTTTCACTGCACAGTAACTAACAGAAAAAAATATAAGACTCCTCCATGTAACATAAAAATATTATTTCTACTTGGGCATATTTTAACTTCTAAAACAAGTCATTGGACTGAATAAGTGTATAATATATAATGAGAAACACACATAAAAACACAAAACCTGTTAGTCTGTTTTCTACTTGTACTTTTAGATGTTATTTTAATTTTTGCAGTTATCAGTATATACTTGCATTCTTTTATATGTGTTAATATGAACATAAGAAATAACCTCAAATATATTAAGTTTATTTGTGAAGATGGGTTACTTGGCCTAGGTTTTAAATGAAATTGGGTTCTAATAGTTAAGTCAAAATATCTCAAGGGAATTCATTTCTGTACAAAGAAAAACTCTGAAAGTAACAGATTTTTCTCAAGATTGGCATATAGACAATTCTAAAAAAGTCTTGGGATATGAACTATCCCAAGCTGGCAGTATATACTGGCATGTGCCTCATCCTGCTGACAGTCATTTCATTTTGAGACAGTTACCAAGAGAAAGATAGTTTAAGAGTTTCCAAGTTAAAAAAATTACATTTTTATACTCCTTAAAATTTAGCACATAATTTTGGAGTAAAAGTTATGTTTTTCTCTGATCTACTCCACAGGTGAGTACCTAAACACACACCCACACACACACACACACACACACACACACACACACAGAAGTAATCAAAGACATGAGGCCATACGCCAAAATTCAGTGATAGTATTGATAAAAATTGTAAAAACCTAATGTCTAATCAATTGTACACATAAGATTCAGATATTGTCTTAGTTATTTGTTGCTGAGACAAAATATCCAACACCCAAAGTTAAAAATGGAAGGGTTTATTGAGCTCACAGTTTGTAGACTTTTCAGTCCATAGCAGGCTGGCTCCAAGGCAGAGTGGCATGGCAGCGAGGCATGACAGGGGAGAAATACAGCAAACAGGCAAGCCCAAGCACAATCTTTCTGCCCCTCACATTTTAGGTAGGCTACCTGCCCTATGGCAGGTATAGCACTCACACCATTAATCCTAGCCAGAACTATGCCAAACCTATTGGTACCCTAGATATAGTGACCTATGAAAAGCCCCCATTATGACTGCATGAAGCTTTGGGGGATACCTAGATAAAAACCATAACAGATACTATTTAGAACTAAAAGTTACTAAATAATAAAATGGAGATTCTTCAAGATTTACACAGTAAAAATTTTGGAATAGAGCACTGATTTTTTAGTGAGGCTGAGTTTACCATCGGGGGAGTAGAAAAGCAAAGGCAGTAGGAGGAAACTAATACTTGAGTTTATGTCGTATCCAATGCTTTATGTCTTACATTAATTACCTCATGTAAATAATGCAATATTGGTATTTTTACCCCTATTTTTTCCCATGAGTTTATATCGCTTTTGATCTATTTGATAGCCAAGCTATGACTCAATTCCAGATATGAGAGGTACAATCTCTTTTAAACTTATTTAACTATTGCTTTTCAACTGCAAATGAAACTATATCTAGAAAACCATAAAGGCTATACATAAACACAGAAAACTAAGAGTGTTAAATGAAAATATGTTCATGTAAAACATTTAAATTTTTAACTTCACATTATTTTTGTTGCTGTTGTGACTCTGTGGAGAGCTGAATAAAAACTCATCAGTAATTACTCAAACTTTTTATACATTAAATTTAGATTTTTTAAAAATATATTCCTTAGATATATTGCTAATGAAAAGCTATTCTGTTCTGAAATTGTGTCTTATAATTCTATCAAACCAATTTTAAGCATGACCTCTTTTTGTTAATAGGGTTATTTAATTGACCATCATGAAATGAATGAATTGTGTATATAGTTCTTAAAATGGATTAAGGTCCTGCCTCTCTAATAGCAAAGTTAAAATGGACACATTTGTGACCTCTATAGAAATAATGAATATTCTGCAATGTAAGGAGAAACAAAAAGTGAAAACATAATTACTAACCTGTCATTACATATCAGATTGCAAGATAAAGTCACTGTATTATTTTAAGGTCAGAAGATAGAGCTCTAACATGTTCAAAGTACAGGATTAAATTCTTGAAAATGTCAATTTCATTCATTTATATTTGTTTTTCTTTTCATGACAAGAATGTA
>PVJX010032355.1:0-20513 GCA_004027295.1 Dolichotis patagonum
CGCGGGCTTGAGCTCATATTGTAGCCCAGGCTGGTCTCAAACTTGTAGCAATTCTCCTGCCTCAGCCTCCCCAGTGCTGGGATTACAGGCAAGATTTTCATTTTTTAATAGATCACTGTGACTTCTTCATATGTGGAGAATATGAAAGGGCAAAAGTGGAAGTGTTAATTAAGGATGGTATGAAAGAATCTAAGAAAGCAACCTTGCCCCACTCGTGTGGTGGCAGTGATTATGGAAAGAGACAGTTTCATGAGAGACAGATGTTTCTGGTTTGATCATCTGGCATACATAGGAGAAGGTGCTGTGTACTGAAATGATAGTGTTTGGAGGAGTCCCAGCAATTGTTTGAGAAAAACTGTGACATGGCCTCGTCACATCAAGAGTGCTCAATTTTCTCTATCAGCTGCATAGAGAGTTAATGCTATGTGATATTGATAGAGATGGCAAAGTGAGTTTGTGTACTGTTGGTATTCTTAACTGGGCTCTCATTACCCAAAGATAGATATTTTAGAATAAATTTTATAGTTTTTCTCCTCTATACTAACATAGGTATTTATAATTTTAAAAAGATCGTCGGATAATTTGTTTTGTTCACGTAACAACATATCATGGGACTTGACGAAGGCCTATGTGATCAGGTGGCTTTTAACTGGAATTTTCAGTTACATTCCCTGGGTTAGAATTCCTTCCTGTGCCAGCTGTGTGACCCTGGACATGCCACTAACTTTACCTGTGTTCCTGCTGTCTTCCTCTGTTAAATGAGAAGTATCTTAGTCTGCATCAGTAACAGCATACCCTAGCCTAAGCTATTAAGATAATGTGTAGAAATTTATTGCTTCCTGGTTTTGGAAGCTGAGAAGTCTGTTATCAGGGTGCCAACATCTGACAACATGGGAGACGAGTACAAGAGCAAGAAGGGAGAACCTTGCAGTAATAACTCTAATTAAAGGTTTTAAAAGCAGGCACATGCCTGTAATTCTAGCACTCAGGCTGAGGCAGGGGGATTGCTGGGAGTTCGAGGCCGGCCTGGACAGCAAAACCTTGTCTTAAAAAGACAAAAACAAAACAAAACAAAACCAAAAAAAGGTCTTAAAGTCTTCTTAATATAGTTGAATCTCAGGAAAAGTATAATAGTGACTAATTTTTATGGTTATTACGAGGATTAAATGAGGTAAGTCAAACATTTCAAGACATGGTTTTTAATAAGAGCCCATTTAGCTTATTCAGTTACTCAGATATTTATGTAGCATTCAAATATTTTTTCTTACTAAATATTGCTCTGTTTTGCTGGGATCCAATATTGAATAAAATTGAAAAAGTGATAAAATACAGAAAAATTCTTATGCTGCCTGGAATTTACTTTCTAGTTGGAGACTGGTAAAATAAATCATGTTTCTGTAATCTCTGTGGTCTTCCTGGCACAGAGTTTCTAAAATTGTTAGTTACTTGAATTACTCATTATCTCTTGTTGATTTATTGTTACAGTTACTTGAATTATTCATGATCTCTTGTTGATCACATCAGTATTGAAGCAAATGAGATGACTGGAACTTAAATAGCCTCAGAACGGGACTAGGGACCAAAAAGACCAAGTGATTAGAGAGTGTTCTTCCATTCTCCTACCTTGCGAAGAAGAAGAGCAAGGCTGGAGTTTCAGCTGT
Organism: Dolichotis patagonum; assembly: GCA_004027295.1. Lineage (NCBI taxonomy): Eukaryota > Metazoa > Chordata > Mammalia > Rodentia > Caviidae > Dolichotis > Dolichotis patagonum. Next base: position 1,662 of record PVJX010032355.1, read on the forward strand.
ATTAGAAACTGTTTTTCTGGGTTTTTTTGTTTGTTTTGAGACAGTCTCTGTAGTTCAGGCTAACCTTGAACTTACTATGTAGTCCAGGCTGACCTTGAATTTAACATGATGCTCCAGCTTTAGCCTCCTAGTGATGCGATTACAGGTGTGTGCACCATCATGCCCAGCTTCCATTAGAAACTCCTATACAAGGAGATGGAGCTGGGATGGCAAGTGGCTGGAGGCAGGAACCTTGTACCAGAGATCCTTTTATAGTTTGCCTGATGTACCTTTTCATTTGGCTGTTCGTTTCTGTTTTGTATTATAGACTGGTAAAGGTGTTTTTCTGAGTTCTATGAGCCATTCTAGCAAGTAATCAAAATGGAAAGAGTTGTGGGAATCCCCAGTTTCTAACTAGTTGGTCAGAAACATGGTTGACTTGGGACCTGTCACTGACATTTGAACTGATGTCAGTGTTGTGGAACTAAGCTCTTAACCTGTGGGTGGGTTCAGTGCTAACTCCCAAGTGGTTAATGTCAGATAACTAATGATGTCAGACAGCTAATAACAGTGTACAGATAATTAAGTAAATATGTAAAGTATTACTGAAAAGTGTTAAGAAGATAAATAGAGCTGATAACCTGGGTAGGAAATATGTTTTAGGAGGATTGTTGAAATATTAGGGTGGGTGGGGAAGAACTGATGAAAACACCACTGATCCCAGCACACTGGGAGGCTGAGGCAGGAGAATCACAAATTGAAGCTTAGCTGGGCAGTTTAGAGTTATAGTGAGACCCTCTCTCAAAAAATTACAAAAGGGCTAGAAACATAGCTCAGTGGGAAGTGCTAGGTTCATTTCTAGTATAGCAAAGAAAAACAGTAACTTTTAAGTCTTAATTTTCTTTTCCTGGGGCTGGAGATTTAGCTTGGCAGCATGAAGGCCTGTCTTGCAAGCACGTGGTTGTGAGTTCGATCCCCGGTACCGATTTAAAAAAAAAAAAAGTCCTTTGGGCTGGAGGTTTAGCTCAGCAGCGTTAAGTGCCTGCTTGGCAAATGCCAGGTTGTGAGTTCGATCCCCAGCACCCCCCACCCCCCCCAAAAACAAAAAAAAATTGTATGAGGAGATGTGAAAAAGATGGTGGACCAATAAGCAGCAGGACAAGGAACCTCTCTGAGAGAGACAGCTCAAATGCCAGAATAGAACACCCTGGAGAGACCCAAACAGAGGGAAATGGATTCTCTCAACCCAGGAAGAAACAAGTCAAAGAAGCTGCTCGAATATGAGGTCCCGGGGCTACCATTAGAGAAGCTAAGATCGGCAAGCATGGCATTCTTGCTAAGCCACCTGAATTTGTACCTGAGATCGACGTAAGCGACCCCACACCAAAGCGACTGGCTTGAGCGGCCCAAGCGTGGAGCTGAGCAGCCCTGTACTGGGCTCTCCCGGAACGGCCCTACTTGACCCACCCAGAGGCACCATGAATTCGCGCTGCGGCCACGCTGAGGTCAGAGGTCGGGGAGCCCAGCAGTTCTTGGGGACTAGCATCAACACACGGTGAGTAATGGGAATGGGACCCTCTCGGGAAAGGGGCAACCAACTAGACATATTGGAGTTGGGCAGGAAAGTCCTAGCTCTAAGGAAGCGGCTTCAGTTGGTTGCTCCCCTCACAGAGTGGATTGGAGGGCTCTGCTTGGACTGAGCTGGGACCCAGTGGGTCATCACAAATCAATTGGTTCCCTGAGCACAGCGCACGCTGACACAGTGAAGGCCCACGAAGGTTGACTGGCCCGGAGGGGAGGAGCCAGCGTATACTACCCTTGCTTGCACTTCACTCTCTGATAGCGAACGGCCCCTAGGCTGCATACTCCAGAAGAGCCCTAACCAACAAGAAAAGAGGCTGGGAATTACACTATACACTTGTATGGAAGGAACCAAAAACATGACGAGAGAGAGAAATAAGGAAAAGCCTCCAGCCCCCAACCCTGAGAATATTGATCCAGGAGCGGTAAATATAAAAGATTGAGGGCAGCAAACATGCAACATCAAACACAGCGTCAGGGGACATAAAGAGATATCTTCGGGACCTCGTAAACGAGATCAAAACTGAAATATTCAAGTTAAACAAGAGATAAGTAGATTAATAAAAGAAAGGCTAGGCATCTCTCAAGAAAACAGAAGAATGGAGGGACACAAAAGGAGAGAAACGTTCAATGAAGAATATAAAGCAAACCTAGAATTCATGAAGCAGATTCAAAGAGATTACCAGGAAACTAAAGACTCCATAGAAAGCTGACAAAACTGTTTGAAAGAAACTGAAGATAGACTATCAAAAATTGAACATAGACTTGCAGTGTGTGATCATGAAAGGGAAGATCGCTTAAAAATAACAAGGGAGCAGGCAGTAACAATTGGAAGGCTAGAGGCCGACAAGAGGATCTATAACTTAAGAATAAAGCATGTGAATGAAGAAGCCGGAGTCAAAACAGAAGAATTGCAAAGACTATTCACAGAAATTAAAGAAACTTCCCAAACCTAGAAAAAGGAAATGATATGCAGACGTATGAAGCATACAGAACTCCAGCCACCTACAACCAAAACAGAGCTACACCCAGACACATAATAAATAAGATTTCAGAAATTTAATATAAGAACAGAATATTAAAAGCCACCAGAGAAAAGAAACATCACCTATAAAAGAAAACCCATCAAAATCATGGCAGATTTCGCGACACAGAGAAATTGTACCTGAGATCAAGTCAAGAAGAACTTGGAGTGAAATAATTCAAGCCCTGAAGGAGAACAACCTCCAGCCCATTTTGATGTATCCTGCAAAACTCTCTAGAAATTAATGGAGAAACAAGATGCTTCCATGACAAAGAGGAACTGGGAGAATTTGTGAACACCAATCCAACCCTACAAAAAATACTAAAGGACATTTTAGAGAGAAAAAAAGAATACGAGCATTTCAGGAACAGTAGCAGAGAGACCTCAGTGAATGGGGCAGACAGTGGGATGAAAGAGAAAAATAGACAACCAATGGCAGAAAAATAGAATAACAGAAACGAGGCAGAAAAGATTGGCTGTAATCTCTAGTATAGAGAGCCTTGAAATACTAACAGAAACACAGGCAGAGTAGATCAGGAGATAGGGTCCATTGTGATGTTCTATATAGGGAGGCAGTGGGACCCAAAATAAACAGTGCACCCTATGAGAGTGAAAGGGGAAGAATTGTCTGAAAAAGGAAGGCAGAAGATAATGGGGTAACAAGATTTAAAATCTACATTCTCATCACTCTACTTGGGTGGATTACATGCTGTTCCAGTTTGTCTACTTACACTAGACTTGACATGGCCAGCTATCCCAAAAATAAGAGGCCATATTATGGTAATCATCCCTAATTTCCTATCATCTTAATCTGAAGCCCTGTATAACTTATACTGTCTTACTATGACTGATCTTATGTGAATCTGGTTTGTTAGATTGCTATTTTGTATTGATTGATTTTATTCAAATCTGTTATGATTGATAGCATCAAGTCTAACAGTATAGGCAACTACACTGAAGATGACAAGATTCACTAAGATACCCACTCTGGTTTGATTATTAACTGTTTTTGAAGTCTTATAATTATATCTCCAATGCTTCGTTTTTATTAATGTTGTTATACACTGCTGAGACATCACGGTAACCATGGTAGATCACCTTGTATTGTGGTTTTATATGACTTTTTGCTTCATGCTTTTCTAGGAATTGTTTTGTTTTGTCTTGCTTTGTTTTGTTTTTCGCTCTAATACAGAAAGGATAGATATACATTTGGAGACTCATGCATGGGTAGAGCTTATAAACAGTTTATGAGAACGAACTGTATAATGCATGTTGAAATGAATAACTACTTTGAAGAAAAAGAGACACTACAGTACCCAGTGCTGATTCTGTAATGTCATGATGTGAAATCCAGCAATACTATCATTCTTTGTTCAAAGTGATTTTAGCTTGTTTTGTTTTTTCTTTAAGTTCAACATACATGAAGGTATGGACGGCTGTTTTGAAGAGAATGAGAGACACTGACAGCCATTCTTGGCTTCCCTATTGTCTGTTCTTGAAGACCTGAAACGCCTTCCTCATCCTGTTCTGATCAGTTCCATAGTATGTTGTTTCATGTGAATTCCCTGTATGTGACAATATGGACAACTATTTGGAAGAAAACAAGTCAATATGATAGAGAGTGAATATCTCCAATTGTCTAGCTTTGAAATTTATATCTCTTTACATTGCTTTCTTGTGACCTGCTTTGTTCTGTTTTGTTGTGTTTAATTTTACCCTTTTGATATAATTGCATGTATGTTTGAGTGTGTAAGATGGATGACCATATTGCTGTTTTTGTCAGATCATGGAGTAGAACTGTTAACAGTCTCACTGTTTGATGTCTACTTTGCATGTTTTAATTTTGTAATTTGAACAACTATTTCCAAGATGTCAGTATGTAATTTGTCAAGTAATGATTTCTTAATTTTTTTTTATTCTTTTTCTTTTTTCCTTGGAATTCTGTATTGTTGCTACCCTCTATTCTGTTTTTTTTTTCTCTTTAAAAAAAATTTTTTTTCTTTTCCTTTTGCATTCCCTCCACCCGCCAACCCTCCTCTTGTTTTTTCATCACACCACACTAGGCAAGTGCTTTACCACTGAGCTGCATCCACAGTCAATATAAATGTTTGGCTGATTGTTGATGGACTAGCACTAGATGAGAGTACCTTATATGGTGAGAAGGGGAAAGTATAAAACACTTAATACCTCATTTTGTGAATCATAATGCTTAATTCAATGATGATATTGATTTGAATAAAAAGGTACATTTTTTCTCATTCATACTAAAATGTCATTTTCTTATTTAAGAATACCATTAAGGATAAACTTTTTTCAGCATTTTTCAAACTTAACATAACTAACCTCAGTGAAACTAGAACTTAAGAATATATGTTATTTTTATTTTATAGAAAAAAAGTAACACAAGTTTGTAACAAAATAATAGAATAAGAATAGTTAATACATTACATGTTGTTATCTTTAAAGTAGTTACTCAGAGTACAAGATATGGGCATAAAATTTCTCCAATCAATATTAGTACATACATTCCTTTTTTAATGAACTAAAAGAATCTTATAGGTACAACTCACTTGTATTTTTTTCCCATTTTCCCTACCATTCTGTCTTGTTCCCCATCCTTTTTCCTTTTTCCATTTGAACAATTTCTTCCTATTTCACAATATCTATTGTATAATAGACCTTATCTACTCTTTTGATTTCTCATGCAAAGGATCCAGTATGATGTTTGCACATGTGAGTCTGATTTATTTCACTTATGAGTGTGGTCTCAAGTTGCATCCATTTACCTATAAAAGTCTCGTGTGTCCTTTATGGCTGAGTGGTACTCCACTGTATAAAAAGATTGTATCTTTTTTATCCATTCTTCGGTTGTTGGGGAGTTTAATATTTTTATCAATTATATTTTAAATATTAAATCAGTGTCTTAGATTTGAAAAATTGTTTCAGGTCATAAACACTCTTCAGGTGTCTCAATAATATTACTGTTTAGTTGACTTAATCTTTTACAGCCTGCACTTAATTTAAGGGACCTTGGATTATCTGAATTAAAAATTGGACAGATTGACCCAATTGGTAGAAAATCTACTTCCTGTATTTTACAGAGGCAAAAGTGTTTCTTCCCACTGGCACACCTCATGTCTCTGCACAGTCCTTCTTTGAAAATAAATATGGTATGTTTATATATTTTTGGTTCTAATGAAAATACGCCATTTAAGTGTTATAAAAAGCCAGTTAGAAATCATTTATTAGCATTTACTATAGACCAGGTTCTTCAGTTTTTTTTTTTTTCTGGTAAGTTTTCATATTCAAACAATGTTAGATTTACAAAAAAATTTCAAGATAGTGTCAAGAATTTTTGTATACTCTGCACCTTACTTCCTTTAATTTTGACATGTTCCATAATCATGGTACATTTATTAATGTACCATGGTACATTTATACATTTATTAAAACAAATTCACATTGATATGTATGTAGTTTATGTGTGTGTGTGTGTGTGTGTGTGTGTGTATAATTTATTTAGTTGTGAGACTGGGGATTGAATCTAGGACCTTTGCACTGATCTGTGTCCCTAACCTTTTTTTATTTTTTGAGATCAGGATCTTGCTAAATTCCTGAGTGGTCCAAACTGGCCTCTTAACTTGGGATCCTCCTGCCTCAGTCTCCCAACAGTGCTGGGATTACAAGGTGTGCCCCACCATGACTGGCTTGGAGAACAGTGTTTTTAATTAAGTATGAACTGTTTTGATTTCAGCAAAATTTTCTTTATATCACTTTTTTGACATTACTGTTGATACTCTGTTCCTGGATCTAAAACACTATACCGTATCACATTTAGAAGAAGGTGTTTTATTTATTCATTTGTTTTTTAGACTGAGTCTTACTGTGCAGTTCAGGCTGGCCTCAAACTTGCAATGTTCTTCCTGCCTCAGCGTCCCGAGTGCTGGGATTACAGGTGTATGCCCCCACAACCAGGGAAGAATGTGTCTTTTTTTATCCTTATTTTAACTATAGTGAGAATACAGTGATAAAGAAATGTCCCTTGTATGTCGACATTTTTTTTAAGCTTTTCACAACCTGACATTATAATAAGTAGGTTTATACTGCAGTCTGTCAGGTTAGCTTCCAGAATATCTTTTTGGATAGCATATAAGGAATATTGGAGCTTTATCCAAGTATCTACATCATATTAATGGAAAAGCAGATTTTTAAATTAGTACATTCTATAAAAGGCCAGTAATAAAAGAACAGGTTTGAGTAATTGATGATTTGATTTGAAGCTGTGCCTTGCATAAACAATTCATTTGTTAATTCTTTTCTTTAGTCTTTTATGCAATATGAAGATACAAAGAAGACAAGAGTGAGGGGGAAAATGATTTTGAGCTTGAGTAGTCAGATTGACAGTCCTCTTTTATTGTCTATATAAAATTCTTACAACGCTTACCCTATGTTGTGTTCAATAGGTTAAACTTTTTAGTGTTATTATTATTGCTCTTCTAATCTGCAGTATGTAATTCTAACTGGTACATACCAATGATAACTAGTATTTATTGGCTGCAAAGCAAATCCCTAGCATCTAAGAAGTAAGAAAGGGTTGACATATTACTTAAGACTAGGAGTTGGAAAGGATCACTGTACTCATGCTCACAGCTTTGGAAGGAACATTTTCATACTCAATGGTTATGAGAACTTAAAAAGGGAAAGATAGCAATAGCTATGGTTTGCTTTTTTTTTTTTAATCACTAAAGCTTTTGAAATTGTCTCTGAGGAAGAGCAATTTCTTATCTTTGTGTTCTAAAAGTAATTTTAACTTAAACATATCTACCTTATACCTCTATTGATTAGAATTTAGTTTTGGCAGCTATACATCAGATGTAAAAGTGATATGTTAAGTGATGGTAACATGAAGAGTTGTTTAATTTAAAGTGATTAAGTTAATGATACTTCAGATATTTTTATAAGAGCAAGGTGATATCGTAGACCAAAAGTTGTGAAACTCATATTGTGACTTTTCTAACAGTTGATAAAAATTCTTAATACTTCATGTGATTTTTATGTTTTTGGTAATGGAAAAACTGGAAGCTTACCTTTAGCAGTTTCCCTCCAGGTCACTTAGATATACGGAGTGCTTTACATTCCACTTGCTTATTTTGACAGCATCCAAGAATTCTTCAGAGAATTTGTTCAGATCTTTGATACTGGCCAGGTATGAAGCAACGCTTGTAATTGTTTTGAGAAATATAATAGGTTACTTAACATTTTAAGATTTGTTTTAATGATGCTAGTGATTATGACCACCCATTTGCAATAGACAGTAGGACTTAAGAGTGTTTGAAATTTATCAGTTTAGATAGTTTTATGTTATTTTAGATCAGGAAAATGTATAATAGGAGCTATAATTTTGGGGGGGGGTACTAGGGATTAAACTCACAACCTCACACTTACCAGGCAAGTGCTTGAGCCATTGAGCTAAATCCCCAGTCCCAGATTGCCAAAAATAGGCATGTGAAGAATCTCCATTTCTATTTTTAAACAAGGTAGCAGTAATCAGTACTTACAGCAGATGAATTTCTTCAACAGTACTGTGTAGTAAATGTATGTGAGCTGTAGATCACAGACTACATGAATAAGGATGACACTACAAGTATGTGTGTGATGCACGACTAAAGCAACTTATTAGTGTCTTTGACATCAGTGCTCAATCCAGGAATTTCCAGACAGGTTCCCGTAGACACATGCACATTCACATTCACTCCTTACTCAAATGTTCTTTTTTGCTAATTGTAGCCTAAAAGTTAAGCCACATCTGCTGTAGGATTGGCCCAGTTTTGAGATGGAATTTTGTTAAGTGGCTCATGCTGGCTTCACATTTTTTCTGTTTGCTCTAGTCTTCTGAGTAAGTGGGATTCTGGGCATGTACCACTGCATGCAGCTGTGTTGATATGGGGTTTTTGTTTTGTTTTGTTTTGTTCTGATTGAGACAGCTGTGTTGATGTGGTTTTTTTGTTTTGTTTTGTTCTGATTGAGACAAGGTCTCACTATATTGTGCAGGCTGGCCTAAACTTGCTTAGGTAGCCCAGGCTGGCCTCAGACTCACGGTGATCCTCCTTTCTCAGCCTCCTGAGTGCTGGGATTGCAGACATGTGCACCAATGCTTGGCCCAGCCATGTGAAACAATAAAAATATGTTGAAATAATTAGATGCAAGTTAGCAAAATTGACCCAAGAACAGATAGGATAACTGTAGATTGAAGGATAATAATCTAAAGAAAATTTCCTTAGTCCAAAGTTCAGGTAATGTTTATTTGTTTTTTGAGACAGGGTCTCACTATATAGTGCAGGGTGGACTTAAACTAGCTTATGTAGCCCAGGCTGCCCTCAGACTCACAGTGATCCTTTTGCCTCAGCCTCCTGAGTGCTTCAGATGATTTTATAGTTAAATCTAGAATGATAAATTTACTATTGTGTAAAAGATTTTTTTTAATAAGCCAGTATGTGCATTTATGACTAGCTGTTAGGTAGTCTGAAGCAGAAAAATTGAATGTTTGAAGCTTGCTTGGGTACATAGTGAGACCATGCTGAACAAGCACTTTACCACTAAACTAAATATCATGTTATTTAAATGACTTAAAAGCTGTAGCCACGGACATAGCCTTCAAACGATTAAAAATATCAAGAGGACTGGTAGAATTTGTATTCTCTTTCCTGGGTACCATGGTACATCCCTGTCAAAGGATATGTTGTTTTATTGTTCAGTATTACAATTATTTTTCAGTTTACCTACTGAAGTGTAAGTTCTTGCAGGATAAAGATTGAGTTTTTCATCTTTGCTTCAGAGCAAGAAGCTTTGTGCTTCATGTATTGTAGATGTTTAGTAAATGTTTGTTGAATTGTTCAATACCCAGAGCTGGTATTGCAAGTGGAAGACAACAGAACGAGCAGTTTTGTAGTTCCTACAGCAGTCACCCTATAAGAAATGGTAGGTTTACTGACTTGACATGGTTAAATTTCTGTTACCACTCAGGTGAATGGTTGGTGGTCCTGTAAGGAAGAAGGACATGCTGTCTGTGTGCTGACTGAGCTGCACTGAGAGCAAAGCGGATTAGAACAGCCTCAGACTAGAGGAGTGTAGGGCAGCTGTGGATCAAGTGGAAGCTCTCCTCATGCTGCTGGGGTAAACACTTTGTTCTGACAGCCCAGACTGCCAAATGCTGGGGAATTCTTTGCTTGGAGCTCTTGGTGGCCCTAAAGCTTCCCTGCCTATCATGAAACAAAATAATAGGTGTCTGCCTTAGCTATGTTTGATGATATAAAAATCGTCCCTTTTTGATTCTGAAAATAGTAGAATTCACAGAAGATTGTTTTGCTGACTTAAGTCATTTTCATGATCCATTGGTCCTTAGCCTTTTCCATGTTTTGGGTGCCTGTAAAACTTAACTCTGATGACTTGAAAGCTTAGGTGATTTCATTAAGTCAGGTTGTAGAACCACATAGGGTTCTGATGAGACAACTAGAGCAGGGCTTATGTTACTCACTCCTGAGTGTCCTGGAGTAGTCTTCTCTCTCCCTTTCTAGGACCAGGCATAATTCTCATGGTAGTAAGCACCCTTGCCAAAATAAACCACTGTTTCATCTTTAGTTCCTTACTTAAGACTACTCTGAGAGAGGGTCACTTTCATGTCTTGTACTTTTTTTTTGTTTTGTTTTAAGAGAATAAAACAAAACAATACAAAGCAGGTCAGAGCACTTCTCTCCTGTAATTTTCATTTTGTATCACTTTATGTTTCTCCTGATCTTATTGCAGTGCACTGATTTCACAGTCATATCTGTTCTGCTGTCTAGCACTCGATTGACTACCTTGGTTTCGGTTGTTACACATTTTAGTGGGTTTCTGTTGGGTTTTTTCAATTAAAGTTTTCATTCAGTTCCTTAATAAAATTTTCATTATGTCTTTTATATTAAATGGAGATCTTTAAATGTCTTTGTTAAATTTAGTATCTGGAGTTCTCTGTTTCTAGTATCTGTTATTTTTCTGGCCTCCTGTTGAGAATGTATCAAACAAATAGAGTCTAAATAGAAAGGCTGTTAAACATGGCTGTAGTCAAAAGATAGATGACAATAACAGTGGCATTAAGAGGGAAAGTGACATTCAAGAGGTCCAACACAGCTTGGTAATGGATTGTACATCAGAGATAAATGAGAGGTGAGCATGAAGGGTGATTTCTAAATTCTCATATGCATAACGAGGTGCATATGGTGTCATTACTTAACTGGATGCCTGTGGTGTCATTATTCTCTGTGGAGAGAAGACAGTAGAGGAAGGATTAGTTATTGGTAATGGCTATTATGTGGGGGACATGAAGGAAATCATTAGTTCAGATGTGGATTTAGTAAAGTTGAAGAGTGGTGAGACAGCCAAGTGGAGCAAGATGTAGTAAGCAGTTTTCTATGTAGGGGATAGGTGACATGCCTGTGATTTATTTTTGTGTCAGTATAGGGGTATGAATGAGGCCTTCCAGGGAAGTGTAGGGAATCTTGAGGTGTGAAGAGCCCTTGGAATTCCATCATTAAATATACAGGTTGAAGGAGATGTGGCAAGGCAGATGGAAAATGAGCTGTGGTAGAATGGAAAGAGGAAAACACAGGAGTAGTGTCCTAAAGAACCTGTGTTACAAGGTACAAAAGTCAGGTTGTAGAACCACATAGGGTTACAACAGTTATATTTACAGTATGACATGTTCCTGCTGACAGTTAAAAGAGGAAAAACTGAAAAGCTAGTTACTCAAAGTTTAAAAGCTAGGTAACTGATGGTAGCTTGAACAAGAACACTTCAGTGTTGTGTGAAGGAGGAATGTGTATTAGAGCAGGGTGAGGAATGAGTAGAGATGATAAAATGAAGACAGCTAGGGCTCAGTTAACTTTTTCAGGAAATGGAGAGAGAAATGGGCTGATACCTAGTAGAGTTTCTGGAGATGAAGGAACACTGAAGCTTGAGTGAGACTTCTGCAGGAAGGAGAAGCTGAATAGGGTGAAAGAGAAAGGACCATACAGCGAGAGGATCTGAAACTTGAGTGGGAGAACTGGCTCCTGTGTTACCACATCAGGAAGGGAAAATGAGTGTGCAAAGGTGGTGGATTGGTTTCTTGAGTACTGTCAGACCCAGGAGTTCCACTTGGTCTCTTTTATTTACCTGTGAAGTGCTAAGTGTAAGGAAAGGATGAATGTGGAAGTGCTAGAAGTATAGAGAAATAGCAAAGGCTGGAAATAGTTTTCAGAGAAGAGCAGCCAAGTGATCTCTGAAATCTGTTAGGCCACTTTAAAAGCCCATTAGAAGTTGATGTGTATATTGGTTGGGATTGGGTAGTTATGAACAGCAAAACTGAAATTCACGCAGTTTTTTAAAAAAAAAACTCTTAAGCTTATTAGTCTCCCATGAAAAAAACAGACCTGAAATTGTAGTTCTGCTCCAGGAAGTTTTAGGAACCCAGAGTCAGTCTAGCTTTCCAGTTACTTACATACTTACCCACTTGTTTACAATTTTAACCCGCCTTCCTAGCATTTGAGGCTATTCTCTCAGTCGTGGTATGAAGCTATAGTTGCAGTGACACTCAGTGCCAAGGGCTATGAAAGGTAAGTTTTGGCTTTAGCATGCAACATCAGGGATGTTAGTGTATACTCTGCAGCATCAAGAAGATAAATACCTTATTTCTCAGCCTTTTTTTGATGGTTAAGGTAGCTGCTTATGTTAGTAAGTTGTCTTTATTCTCGAATCAGCAAAAGTTGGGTGCTGTTACTTGTGATAAAGAATACTAGTTCAGTATACTGTTATCATTTTTCCTATTTGCTTGTCTTATTAAATGGTGGGAATTCTTTAGATAATTGTTCTATGACTTCTGCTTGATGATTTAAAAAATTTGGTAGTGTATTTTAGTTGACTATTCACATTCATCAATACATTTTTCTGTAAATTTTGCTTTTGTAACTCAGAATTCATTCTTACCCTGAGGTAATAAAATAGTTTATTTTTAATATTTTGGTACTTGTCTCATTGTGCTATGCTATGACATAGTTTCTCTTTGTAGAAAAGCTGGTTGCCCTAATCCTAGTTAGTGTAGTAGGTTTCTGCCTGATTTACAGTGTTACCACTATCATGTGGCAAATTCTGTGTGTACCTGGCTTGTTTTGTATCTTACTCAATTTAGCTATCTATTTGTCCATCTGTACAGAAATTCAGTTTGCTTACTTTGTCTTGTAGTAAATAGTGACATATGGTATGTAAAATGCCTGTTTCCTCTTTCTTCCCAAAGTCATTTTTGCTGTTCTTGGACCGACATTCTATAGCTTGTCTGCACATGAATGGACAAACACATATGCATGCACATGCACTGACACGTTCCCCTCCAATTTTTGGATTTGTGCTGAATCTGTGGACAAAATTGTGAGATACTGCTGCTATCATGATCTTGAAATTCTCATTTTTGAGTAAAGATTCTTTATCCATCTTTTATCCTTCTAAATAAAATTTTACAGCTTTCACTGTGTAGTGACATATACAAGAGTATATTTTTATTTCAGTTTATGTTTAGTTTCCTTATGCTGTTTGCTATTGTGAATGAAATTTGTCCTTCTTTTGCAGTGTTGAGTTGGTTATTGAAAGATGAAAACTATCCCATTACCACCCTCTCCTTGTTTTCCCCTCTCTTAATTGTCCCCTTCCCTACATCCAGAAGTCTACCACCTGGTTTCCTGTCATCTGTCTTTTATTATTTATTTATTAACTTACATATGCTTTAGGTTTCTCATAATATTTAGTTTTCTGAGTCTGGTTAATTGAATTTAACACAATAGTTTTTAGTTTCATTCATTTTTCTGGCATGGTTTCATTCTTCCTTACAGCTAGGTAATATTCCATTGTGTAGGTAACAGATTTTTCTGTGTTCGTGGAAATCCAGGCTGTTTTCACAGCTTAGCTATTGTAAACTCTGCCACTGAATGTTGATATACATGTACCATGAGAATGCAATGTCCTTAATTTTTTTTGAGAAATATATTCAGGAGAGGTATAGCTGGGCAAAGTAGAATTTCTAGTTTTAGTTCCTTAAGGAAGCTTCATGGTGACTTCCATAGTATTTGTACTAATTTACATTCCCCAAAACAGTGTAAAAGTGTCCTTTTTTTTCTTTACATCTTTGCCAGGATTTGTTTGTTTGTTTACATTCTTGACTATAGTCATTTTAACCTGTGTAAAGTAGAATCTCTATGCAGTTTTAATTTGCATTTCAGTGGTGGCTAGAGATGTTGAACAGTTTTCGTCTACTTTTTTATACTTTGATATACTTTTTGACAGTTTAAACTTTTTGTTTTGAGATGTATTCATTCAATTCATTTGCCAGTTTTAAAAAATTGAGTTCATTGTCTCATGAGGATTAATTTTTTGAGTTTAAAAATTTATCTTAGATATTAATCCTCTTGTCAGAAGAGTAGCTAGCAAAGATTTTCTGTCATTCAGTAGACTCTGTCTTCCCTGTTGTTTCCTTTGCTATGCAAAAGCCTTTTAATTTGCTATATTTCCATTTGTTTATTCATACTGTCATTCTGTGGTCTTAGAGTCCTGTTCAGGTGCTGTGGCCCATGGATTTGAATGTTTCCCCTATGTTGTTTTCACCATTTTCAATGTTTTTGGTTTTATATTTAGATCTTCGATCCATTTTGATCTGATTTTAGTACAGAGTGTGAGTTAGGGATTTAGTTGCAGTTTTCTGCATCTTGATGTCCAGTTCTCCCAGCACCATTTGATAAAGAGCCTGTCTTGTCATAAGTATATGGTCTTGGTCCCTTTGAAACTATTTAGGTGTCTGTTGATGCTTGGGTTTGTTTCCATGTCCACTAGTCTATCAGTCTACATTATTGTTTTTGTGCCAAAACCTTGTTGCTTTTGTTACTGTGGTTTTAACAGTATAGGTTGAAATCTGGTGTGATTCCTCCATCGTCGCTCTTTTTGCTCAAGGTTGCTTTGGCAATTCTGGGTCTTTTTTGAATTCAAATGAAATTCAGAATTGCCTTTTATAGTTGTATGAAGAATGTTGTTGGTATTTGAATAGTGTGTGCATTTAATCTATAGATTATTTTTGGATGTATGGCTGTTTAAACACTGTTAACTCTGCTGATCCAAGAACAAGATACGCCTTTCCATTTTCTAATATCTCCTTCAACTTCTTTGGAAGTCTATAACTTTCATTATCAAGGTCTTTTACTTCCTTGATTAGATTCTTAGGTGCTTAATTTTTTGAGACCATTGTACTAGACTAGATTTTTTGTTGTTGTTTTCTAGAGCAGAAAGTATTTATTGAGAGGGGAAAAAGCTTAAAAGGGACAGAAGGGGTCCCAAGTAGGTGGTCGCAATCTGTGGTGCTGAATTTTGCTTGTAACCATCTTACTGAGGATTGTTGCATCTAAGAAGCATGATCCAAAACACAGAGAGTAGTTACTTTTTTTTTTGTGCAGGGGATCAAACTCACCATCTGGCAGTTGCCAGGCAGGCAGTCGTGCTGCAGAGCTATATCCCTGGCCCCCTGAGTAGTTACATTTTTAAGAAAATGTGCTCTAATAGAAGACACTGTCATTAGTTCCCTTCAGAATACTCCCCATCTTTGAACACTTATCCTAATATTGTTGCTACTTTTCTGAAGCAGTTTTGGAAATCCTTTTCTATGAGTGTCTTTAATTACACCATTGTTGCTGCATCAAAGTCCTGAACGGATTAAAAATGTTTACCTTTTATGGTCATTTTCACTTAGGAAAAGAGTTAGAAGTTGCACAGTGCCAGATCTGGAAAGGTATTCTAGTTTGAATGCACACAAAAAATGTCTCTTATGTGTCAAGAAAAGACCTTAGTCTGTGTGTGAACAGGCATCTCAGTCCCCACATCCCAAAGGACACTGTGGGAAGAGCTTGTGAGTGAAAATATTGGGTATTTCCCAATATTACCCAGTATTTCCAATGTTAGGTAGGTTTCCCCAACTTGACACTGTGTGACACTTCAGCAACAGCCAGTCTCTTTGGGTTTGTGCTGGATTGGGATCTGTACTACATTGTTAAAGGGTGACTCAGAAGACAGAGATAATATATGTAAAAATGTTCCCAAGACTTAAAAGTACTATGCAAATGATTTATTATAGTCTATATCACAACAGAAATGAAATGAACACTGGCCTCTGGTCTTAAGGGATTGTGGCTCTTGGTTAATTCAGGCATTCCCATACCTATGGCTAGAGGAAGTTCCTCAGAAGGAAACCCTCACAGGAGCCCTTAAAGGAGACTTTTGTTCTGATTGGTCATCTAGCCATAATTGCTGCTCATGACACTAACCTATTTAGACTAAACCAGTTTATGCATTGTGGTGGATTAAAAACTGGTGGTCAACTTAAACACCAGCTGAACTGAATCAATATGGTGCTGGGTATAGAGTGGTCCGCCTGAGGACTGTTGCCAGCATAAAAAGGAGACCTGGAGAGAAACAGTAGCATTGTGGGTTCTCCTAAGTGTTATTTGGAGCTGTTGGTTCTTTTTGGAGTGGTTGGCTGTCCTGGAGAAGCTTGTCATGCTAGCTTCCCTGATAGGAACTCAGCTGTTGTCATTGGAGGAACTCGGGACCTTGTTGCTGAAAATGGCTGTGGTTCACTTTGGGGGAACTCTGGTCCTGGTATTGTGCATCGCTTCCTGGTTCTGGAGGTGAAGATATATGCTGTTTAATCTCCAGGAGAAGCTTGTCATGCTAGTTTCCTGATACGAACTCGGCTGCTGTTATCACTGAAGGTGCGTGAGACCTCATTGTGGGTGAGAAGGGCTATGGTACTTTTAGGAGGAGCTCTGGTTCTCACTTTGAGCACTGCTTCCTGACTCCACTGTAGAACCTTTGGCCTACTGGCACTGATCCTTCGTCCCGCTGGCACACACCTTCTAGCTTGCACCACTGAACTTTGGGCCTTCCCTGTGCAGATCTGTGAAACAGACTTGCATGGGTTATTGTCATGGACTGTAGGCCTCCAGTTGGACTTGCAGGGGGCATTGTCATGGGCTGTCAGTCTTTAGCTGGACCTATGCAAGGTATTGCTGTGGGGTTCAGGCCCTTGGCTGGATTCTCTAGGTCTTTAATTTGTAGACAGATTATGTCTAGGTCTAGGTCTTTAGTGTCTGCTTGTATTTGACTCTGGGTGATTATCATAAAATAATACTATAAATTATGTGTTCCGTATGTAATTGTTTTCCTTGCAACCCCTGACTGCAACATGCATAGCTAGGGTAACACTTGCAAATATTATAATAGACTAGATTTTAAACATTTACTTCTGTTTTTTAGAAAAGAGAGGAGAAAGATGCTACTGATATTTATCAGATAATATTTTCAGGATTCTGTTAAACTCACATGTTGTCTGATAAAATCAAATATTTTGTTTGCTTCATAGCTTTTTTGTGTAGCTAAAATCTTGTTTTAACTGTTTTGGAATTATATAAGACCTATGTGCTCAGGCTAAAAATGTTAAGAGTAACAGTACATCTTTCCAATCTAGTTCATATACCTGAGTAAGTCCTCTAAAGACCTTAGTGTACTTATCAGGGTCATCTGAAAATTTCCCAAGGTCTGATTTTATTTGTTTTAGGTCACCAAGAGAGAAAGGTACATGAATTCTGGAAGTTTCACATCTTCCCTGTACTTCCTGTAAAGGATATTGCCCATGAGGAGCTTGCTTAAACTCAGCTAAGGATGGGTGTAGTCCTGTAGAAGCCTGGATTATAGCTGGTCTAGAAGCCTTATCCTTGAGGCTGGAAGGGCAAGTTAGAGAAATCTCGGGTTCCGGTCCGTAAAGGTAGGGGTAGATTTAATTGAGGCTATTTTATCCTCAGCTTTCAAAGGTTGGGAGGAGTGATTTTAGGCTCTGAGGTAGTAGATGCCTTAAGGGCCTAAGGTGCTGAGTTTTCCCGTAGCTCACTTTTACATTTAGAATATAAATAGGGAGTATTTCTTAATGCATAGAAAATCTGAGCATACGATAACTCTGACCATTTTTTCTCCTTTTTACAGTATATCTCCAGTTGCAAAAGAGTATCATAATTAATACTTCCCTTTGTGTACCACTTCGGCTCTAGGGGGTAGGTAGGCCATGTACTCGTGCAGAGAAACCTCAATTGACTCTTTTTCAACATGGAAGCGTTGAACATCTTCCAGTGCTTAAGAATGCATTCCAGAGGGGTCAGAGGCTTTGGCACTGAGTTGCCCATGTCTCCATCCAGTGATCTCTGTGGATGACCTCCAAATGATATAGGGGAATGAAACTCCCAACCTACTATGTCCACGAGTTCGTGTTCGCTAAAATCGAAGAATGAACTTTAGGGCTGGGGGTTTAGCTCAGCAGCATAAGGGCCTGCCTTGCAAGCGAGTTGTCGTGAGTTTGGTCCCTGGTACTGATTTTTTATAAAATGAATTTTAGGAACAACAGAGGTGAAAAGTAGAATATATTTATTGAGAGAAAGCTTCTGTTTGAAGAGAGACAGAAGGGGTCCTGAGCAGGTTGTCCGGTTGACACAGTTCTGTCCCACTTGTGAATTCCCATTTTCCCCCAGCTTTGACCCATCTAACCTCATGATTTTACTCTATAAAAGTCCCTAGAAAAGACAGAGTCCCTGGTAAACTGCTCGAGACCCCTTCTGTCTCTGAGACAGAAGCTTTCTTTCTCTCTCTCTCTCTCAGTAAATATATTCCACTCAACCTCTGTTGTGCCTAAAATTCATTCTTCAGTTTTAGAGAACACAAGCTCATACTAGAGTTACAGTAGGTTGGGAGTTTCATTTCCCTATATCACCGGTATCTGATAACAAATTATTTCCCTATTTGTGGCTTGCATGTATTAATACTAAATACTGAAAAAGTCTTTCATTGACTAATGCGTAAGATACCAAAAAAACAAGTAAGTGGCATAGTATTTATAGAAATGTGATAGGATGGTACAGATTTGCTGAGTGCATTTTTGTGTGAATACAATCTTCTGTGAAAGGATTCAGAAAGACAGTTTTGCAGGCTAAATTAGTATCCACATCATAAACTGTAAATGAGGGACAGCTTTGTATTTTACAGCATTTTTCTATCTGTGCTAAAATCATGTTTACATAGCTAGCATCACAGATAGTGATCTACTTGCTCTATAATCAAGTGCCTTTAAGGTTTTCCCAGGCTCCTCATCCACATACCCCATTACACAGGTCCAGGGGGCA
>PVJX010032356.1:0-20481 GCA_004027295.1 Dolichotis patagonum
TAGCAAAGGCAATTCTAAGCAACAAAGGCAAGGCAGGAGGCATCACAATCCCTGACTTAAAATTATACTACAAAGCTACAGTGATAAAGTCAGTATGGTACTGGAATAGAAACAGACCCGAGGATCAGTGGAATAGATTGGAAGATACAACCACAACTGCAAACTCACTGAACCACCTCATCTTTGATAAGGGGCCAAACATGCTCGCTGGAAGAATGAAAGTCTACCACATTGTGTCTTATTGGAATTTGAATATGTGTGATAGTTCAAACAAATTTTTTTCTTTTTTATCAAAAATGAGATATTATAGTACCCATTGATCATTTTCTGTTATTCGGTTCAGAAAGCCCTGGAATTCTTTCACTCTATGCATGGCTTTATACTACTGTGTTATGTTTGATATTATTGCATTTGAAACTATGCTCAACTATAGCAGAGTAAGAGATATGGTGTTAGATACTGTTGATGTCCAGTTGACTTAATGTAAAGTACTGTGTTGCCTATGTTGTCCTGTTCTGATCTGCTCTGTACTGCCCCCTTTTGTTTTATTCTCTTTCAAATTAAAAAAAAATTTGTTATATGTTACAATAACAGTATAATATGAATTATTATCCTTAAAAAATAGCTGTTCATACCATCACACATAATAAAATCAAACAAAACAAAATGAAACCAATTAAACAAATGAATGAAAGCATTATAGCCCTTCAAAACAAGATAATAGGAAACCAACTGTGATTATCATAATACATTGTGTTATGTTCAAAATAGCTGCCCATACCATCATACACCGTAAAATCTAACAAAACAAGACAGAATAAAGCCAAATGTAACAAAATTGTAAGAACAATACAAGATTTCAAGACAAGATAATAAGTAATTCACAGTGGTTACCACCTTCTCCTCCTAGGTGTTTCCTCCCCTACCACTTTTATAATATCTATTGTGATTTTTGGATCCCACTAACTCCTTCTGTTTTTTATGTTAGGGTTCATCCATATGAGTTCAAACTGTTTCACCATGAACATGACGTCCAGTTGCATCCATTTATCTATAAAAGCCTCGAGATTATTTTATTTTATAGCTGTGTAGCTTTCCATTGTATGAAAGTACCATAACTTTCTTATCCATTCTGCGATTGATGAACAGGTTACCCTTGCTTTTTTTCTGGTCTCCTGTCAAATGGAAAAATGGTTTTCTCTCCTTTGCTTTTCAGTATATGAATTTTCTTTTAAGTTATGTGAGTTTCTTGTATACAGTATATTGATGGATCTTGTTTCTTGATCCACTGTCCCTGTGTTTCTTTTTATTACTAAATTGAGGCCATCTTCATTAATGGTTACAACCAGCATACACTAGTTTGTCTCTGCCATGCTGTCTTCCTGTTGTTTTCCCTTCACTTTTCCCCTTCATTCAATTGCCTGTCCTGTTTGGTGATTCTCCATTGCTGCTGTTCCTGGAACCACTGTCATCTTTATTTGTCTCTATAATATCCTCTAACACTGTCTGTAGGGTTGGTTTGATGGTCATGAATTCCTTCAGTTGTTGTTTATCATGGTAGTACCTTATTTTTCCATCCATTTTGAAACATAGTTTTGCAGGGTACATCAATCTGGGTTGGAAGCTGTTTTCATTCAGGATTTGAAACACTTCACTCCAAACTCTTCTTGACTTGATAGTTTGTGCTGACAAGTGTGCCATGATTCTGATTGTTTTTCCTTTGTAGGTACTCTGTTTCTTTTCTCTAACAGCTTTTAATATTCTGTTCCTGTGCTAAGTTTCTGGGATCTTGATTATTATATGTCTGGGTATATTTTTACGTTGGTTTTGGCTAGTTGGAGTTCTATATTTCTCATTTATCTGTATACCAGATCCTTTTCCCATATTTGGGAAGTATTCTGCTATTACTTCTGTAAATAGTCTTTTTATTTCATTTGTGTTGACCCCTGTTTCTTCACTGATATCTATTACTCTCAAATTATGTTTCTTTGTGTAATCTTGCAGCCATCGAATTGTTGTTTCCTAGCTCCTTGCTATTTTTAAGAGATCTTTCCTTTCATGATCACTCGCTGCAATCTTGTCTTCAAGATTTGAAAGTCTATGTTCAGTCTCTTTCAAGAGGTTTTCCCAGCTTTTTATTGAGTTTTTAATTTCCTGGATCTCTCTTTGAATCTGTTTCATGCATTGTAATTCTTTTCTATAGTGTTCATTCAAGGTTTCTATCATTTTCCTATGCTTCTCTTTTTAAAAAATCTATGTCTTCTTTAGTTATGCCAAGCAATGATTTCATTATGTTTGTGATTTCTTCTTTTATCTTGACATTATTTCTGATTTGATTGCTTTTACAATCTCATGAAGTTGTTTCCTTACTTCAGCTGCTATCCTCTCAGAGATTTCAGGTGTGTGACTTTTGTTTTCTTCCATGACTGTATCTCCCAGACTTGTTCTGTATGGGCTGGAGGTCTGATATTGTCTTTTGCTCCTTCATCTTGACACTCTCCTGGGTTCCTCCCAACAAGCTGGTTGTGGGGTCCCAGGTACTTCCCATGTTGGCAGCCCCTCCATGGGGTAGGGAAATTGGATAGGCACCTGGGTTCTTCTGACACTGGGCTTACAGGGAAGTAGCAGGGCATGGGGCAGGCTTCTCCAGACCTGTGTAGCTACATTGCAGCTTCCCTGATGGTCAGGGGTGCGTGGTGGTGGGGCTGCTTCTTTCAACCTGTGTGTCTACACTGCAGCTCCCACAATGGTGTTAGGCACACAGAGGTGTGTTTGTTTAATTCTCCCGGTGGGTGATGGCTGCCTGAAGGAAGTGAGGGCCTCCAACTGTGGCCTACAGGTACACAGGGCTTACCTGGCTGCATGTCTCTGCTTCTGCTGGCTGCCGAAAGAAAACAAGCCTTTTGGTGGTGGTGGCTGACAGGTGAGGCAGATCTGCTGGTTTTCTCTGCCTGTGCTGGCTGCCTACAGAAAACAACCTTCTGGTGGCATTGGCCAGCAGGCAGAGGTGGCTCTGTCTGGTTCTCTGCCCACACTGGCTGCCTGCAGGAAGCAGCCTTCTGGTGGTGGCAGCCGGCAGGTGGAGGTGGATCTGCTGGATCTCTGCCTGTGCTGGCTACCTGCAGGAAGCAGCCTTCTGGTGGAGGCAGCCAGCGGGTGGAGGTGGGTCTACTCTTTTCTTCAATTTCAGGATGTTATTTAATTTCCATTTGTTTATGGAGTTTTTGTGATTTCTTTTGCCACTGATTTCCAATTATATTTCACTACAGTCAGATAATATACACGGGATGATTTCAATTCTTTTGCATTTAATTAAGCTTGTTCTATGGGCTAGTATGTGGTCTATTTTGGTGATCATCCCATGCACCACTGAGAAGAATATGTACCCTGATTTTGTGGAATGGAACACTCTGTAGACATCAACTAAATCCATTTGTTCACAGGTTTGGTTCAGTTTTTTATTTTCTTTGTTGATATTTTGTTTAGTTGATCTACCTATTTGTGACAGTGAAGTATTGAAGTTCTCCACTAAAATTGTGTTAGTGCTTATTTGATTGTTTATGCTCATTAGTACTTGTTTTATATAGTTGGGTGCACTGCTATTTGATGCATAGATATTTATGATTTTTATCTTTTCTTTGGATTTTCCATTAACAAGTATGTAGTGACCTTCTTAGTGACCTTCTTTATCGCTTTTGATCAGTCTTGGATTGATGTTCACATTATCTGCAAACAGAATAGTTCCACCTGCTTTTTTCTGGGTTACTGTCACATGGAGTGCTGTTTTACAACCTTTGACTTTCAGTCTAAGAATTTCTTGTTGGTTTAAATGTGTTTCTTGAATGTAACATATTGCCAGATATTGTTTAGTGATCCATCCTGCTAGCATATTTCTTTTGATTGGGGAATAGAGATCAATTACATTGACAGTTATAACTGGTATGTATTGGCTTGTCCTTGTCTTATTATTTTCATGTTGATGGTCCTCTGTCTTTCCCCTCTGTTAATTGCCTGCCCTTCCTGGTGGCTTCTTTCTATTAGTACTTTTTTACTTGTGATCTTTATTATCTGTTTTTTGAATATCATTCAAAACCCTTTGTAGAACTGGTATGGTTGTCATGAATTTCTTTAGTTGTTCTTTGTCATGGAAGTATTTGATGGCTCCATTAATTCTGAAAGATAATTTTGGAGGGTACATCAGTCTGAGTTTGAAGTTGTTTTCTGTCAGGAATTGCAATACTTCACTCCAAACTCTCCTTGCCTTAAAGATTTGTGCTAAGAGTCTGCTGTGATTATGATGGGCTTTCTTTTATAAGTGATTTGCTTCTTTTCTCTAACAGCTTTTAATATTCTGTTCTTGTGTTGAATTTCTGGAACCTTACCTATTAGATTCCTTGGTGCAGATTTTTTTTTATCATGACTAATTGGGGTTTTATATGTCTCAGTTATCTATCTGTCAAATTATTTTGCTGTACTTGGGAAGTTTTTTGCTATTACTTCTGTTTTACTTTTGTATTACTTGTGAACCTGTTTTTTTATGTTATTTGTGCTGACTCTTTTTCACTGACCCTAATCAATCTTATATTGTTCTTCTTTGCATCTTGGATTGTCTTTTCATGGTTCCTTGCTATCTTTCCCTTTGTGGTTGTTAACTGTGATCCTGTCTTCTAGGTCTGATATTCTATCTTCACTTTTTTCATATGGTTTTGCAAACTTTCAGTGGAAATTTTAATATCCTGGATATTTGTTTGAATATGTTCCATGGACTGCATTTTTCCCTATGCTCAGCGCTCATGGTTTCCATCATTTTTCTATACTCCTCTATTTTTTTTTATCTATGTCTACTCTAGATTTGGTCAAGTCCTTCATTATGGGTGTCACCTCTTTTTTAACCTGTGGAATTATTTCTATTCCTGTTTCTTGTATATTCATATATATATATATATATATATATATATATATTCATTTCTGCTGCTGTCATTCCCGAAGATTCATGTGGATGACTTCTGATTTCTTCTGTCTTGTTTTTCCATGGATTTCGCCTGGGTGATCTGGAAGCCTGGGATTGCATTTTGTTTCTACATGTTTTGAGTTTTATATTTTTATACTTGAATTTGTTTGCTTTGTTGTTTGTATTTTTCTTATATTAAGAAACTTTATCACTGGTATCATGTATTCTGTAGGAAATGTCTACTCCTCTGATATGTCTTCTAGGTATGGCTGACTGTTGGTCTTTGTGTCTCAATGTCCTATCTTCATATTAGGGATGAATAGTTGCCACCTATTTGGCTTAGCACCAGATCTTTGGCACTGGATTATGGGGTGATTATAACCCTAGATTATCACAACCAGTATGACATCCTGGCCAAAGTGGTACAATTAGAAATAACAATATCATTGGCAATCTGTGGTTACTCCTGATTTGA
The DNA here is from genome assembly GCA_004027295.1 of Dolichotis patagonum. Lineage (NCBI taxonomy): Eukaryota > Metazoa > Chordata > Mammalia > Rodentia > Caviidae > Dolichotis > Dolichotis patagonum. The sequence continues at coordinate 5,427 of PVJX010032356.1, forward strand.
TATCTCTAACCATAGGAGCTAGATCTACAACATAGACCAGGAACTTCTACATAGTGAGTTTCCCCTGGTAGAGTGATTTCATCCTGTGGGCAAGGGGAACTTAGCAGGGATAGGGCAAAATGGAGCATAACTGAAGAGACATATAGTGGAAGCAAAGCTGAAATAGAAAGGATGATCACCCAAACTGTGGTAAGCTGGAAAAGAGGTCAGGAGGGAAAAAATGAAGGAGAAAGCAAGAGTATATCAAGGTAAAACAGAGAGACTAGAGACAATTTTCATTCACATGTAAACATCAGAAAAATCCAGAAAGACTACTGAGGAAAGAGAGAGACAACAGAGAAAACAAACTGATCAATAAAAGTAAATGCCTAAACAACCATCCCTCAAAAAAACAAAATTAGTCTGGTGTCCCCAGTTCTGTGTGTGTTCCCTAGTCAGAGTCCGCGTCTGTACTGAGTAACTCCACCAAATCTGCAGTAGGGTTACTGCTGGCAGTAGAGCTGATCTTGGTGACTCTGCTGACTTCTCTCATGTGTTGGTTTTAGGGTAGGGGTAGTGCCCTTGTCCTGCCTCAAGTTAATGTCACTTGCCTGGTTGTGCCCCTGGTTGCAGGGTAGGTGGGGGTTGCCTTGGCCTGCCACTAGCCAACCCCGCTTGCCTGCTTACATTGCTGATCCCAGGGTTGGGGGTGCCCTTGTCACACCACAGGCGAAGGCCACATGCCTGCTTGCACCAGTGGGCATGGACCTGCTTTCAATCCATTGCAGCTAGGGCTAAGACTGGATTTTGATCCCAGCATAATGGAGTCTGGGTAGTCTCAGCTCCTAATTCTCAGGTGAACTCCCTCTAGTTTGCTATCCAACAGTGGGCTGTCTACTGTGATCCTTCTCTCTTTCAACTCAGGGACACTTGCATTTAAGTGACGCTGGGGACGTTCTGCTGCTGAAGTTTAAGCCCTGAGTCTCTTAAAATAGAATGGAATGGCAGTTCCACCCACTTGCTGCTGTTCCTTTGAGCAACTGTGTGCCAGGTGCCTTTTTAGTTCACTCACCAACAGTTGATTCTTGGTTGGAGGAGGGCTCAGAAAATAATGTCTCATGTTCTCACTGTTGTCTCTGACTGTACAAGAGTCTCTAAGTTCAGGTCATGTCTCTGTCCCCCAGTGAGGATCAAGTTTGCTTTTGCCACCCACCAAGGCAGATATACAGCTGCTCTAGTCACATTATATTGTCTCATCTCTACAGTGGTGAGCTACTTCTCCTATTTATTTTCTTTGCCATTGTCAGTTCCGTCATGGTTCCTGTGTTCTCTACACTCTCTTTGATTCTCTGCAAGATGTTGTTTTCTAGATTGTCAGCACTTTGGTCCAGAGAAGCTGAGTAGGCTTTACTCAGTAGTACTCTGCCATTTTGAGAAGTCGAAGATACGTTTTTTTATATAATGGGGTACCCCTCAGGCATAAGAAGGATAAACTTGAGACATTTCTAGCTTGAGGCCATACTTTTAAATGAAACATAACAGACACACATGTGCAAATATCACATTGTCTCTCTGGTGTGAGAAACTGAAAGTATAAATAAGAACGAAAATATGTAATAGATATTATGGAATACGATGAAATTGTCCAAAAGGAAAGAGAAATGAGAGATAGGAAGGAAGGGGAAAATGAGAGAAAAAGAATAAAATGGAAAGAAAGTTGTGTAAATAAGGAGGTGAAGAGTAGTTGAAGGGAGAGGAAAGGAATGAGGAAAAAAGGGAGGAACCAAGATATAATCATATACCAGTACCAATTCCCTATGATGAATGTGAACACTATATCTAAACTGTACCAATAAACAACAAAAAACCCTAAAAATCCAATTACAGGCAATGGAGACAATGCTTTAAAAAAATCAAGACAATGCTTTAAAAAAACTACCAATAAAAGTACAGGACTCAATGAATTCACCACTGAATTGTATAGGAACTTAAGGAAAGTTCTAACATCAATGCTTATCAAACTCTTTAATCAAATTGAAAGGGAAGGACTACTGCCAAACTCATTCCTAGAAGCTAGCCCTACATTGTTTCTAAAATCTTACAATGACTCAACTAAAAAGAAAACTGTAGGCCAATTCTTTAATGAGCATAGATGCAAAAACCCTCAACAAGATACTAGCAGGCAGAATATAATAAAACATCAAACATGCTGTCCATCATGATCATGTAGTCTTCACCTCAAAGATGCAAGAATGGTCAATATACACAAATTAATAAATTGAATACATAACATAAATAGAAGCAAGGAGAAAATCACATGATCATCTCAATCAATGAAGGAAAAGTCTTTGAGGAAATCCAGTATCTATTCACCATACAAACCCTGAAGAAAATAGTTATTGCAGGACAAATCTCAATCTGATAAAAACCATAACACACCTACCACTAACATCATGTTAAATGGAAAAAAGCTAACCCTCAAAATTGGGAACAAGATAAAGATGCCCACTATCACCACGCCTGTTCACTATAGTATTTGAAATGTTAACCAAAGCAATCATGCAAGAGAAAGAAATAATAAGGATACCTAAAGGAAAGAAGAAGTCAAACTATCCTTATTAAGAGATGGCATGATCCTGTACATAGAAAAGACAACAATTATGCCAAAAGACTCCTAGAACTAGCAGACAATTTCAGCAAAGTAGCAGGTTATAGAATAAACACACAAAATTCAATGGCATTCCTGTACACTCATAATGAACCCACTGAGAAAGAAATTAAGAAGGCAATACCATTCACAATAGCTGCAAATTACTTAGGAATTAACCTAACCAAGGAAGTATAAGATCTCTAAAATGAGAACTATACTACTCTGTAAAAAGACATCAAAGAGGACACTAGAAAAATGGGAAGATATTTCTGTTCCTAAATAGGCAGAGCCAATATTGTCAAAATAGCCATACTTCTAAGACTAATATATAGATTCAATGCAATGTCAATAAAAACACCAACATCCCTCACAAAAGTAGAGAAACAAATTGCAAAATTTGTATGTAATCCTGGACAAGAAGAAAGAAGAAGGAATCACAACCCCAAACTTCATATTACATTACAAAGCTACAGCAATAAACACAGCATGGACACAAAAATAGATTTGTGGATTAATGCAACAAAACAGAGGATGCTGAAACAACTCCAGGCACATTCAGTTATCTGATCTTTGACAAGGGGGCCAAAACATATCCTAGGGAAAGATGGCCTCTTTGTAGTACTGGGAAAATTGGCTATCCACATGCATAAGACTAAATACAGACCTATGTCTTGCCACATACTAAACTGAAATCAAAATGGATCAAAGGTCTAAATATTAAAACAGAAACTCTTAATCTGTTGGAAGATAAAATTGGTAGAACATTTGTAGACATAAGCATAGGTAAGGGATTTTTGAATTGAACTGTAATTGCACAAGAAATAAAATCAAGAATCAACAAATGGTATTATATCAAATTAAAAAGCTTCTGCATAGCAAAAGAAAACAACCAACAGAGTGAAGGGACAACCTATAGAATGGGAAAATTTTTTTATCATCTATTTTTCAAAGACTAATGTCTAGAAAATACGAAAAACTCAACAAATTAGACTCTCCTTCCAATATAAAAGGCCTAATTTGGCTACTGAAATTAATAGACAATTCTTACAAGAGGAAGCATAGATGGCATAACGATACATGAAAAATGCTGAATCTAGCCATTAGAGAAATACAAATTAAAACAACCCTGGGATCCAATCCTACTACGGAAAGAATGGCTCTCATGAGGAAATCAAATAATAGTACATGCTCACAAGGCTGGAGAAAAAAGAAACCTTTCTACATTATTGGTGGGAATATAAACTAGTACAACCACTCTGGAAATCAATAATGAGTTTCCTTAACAAACCAATGCTAGAAATTCCATTTGACCCAGCTACTCTCCTTCTAGGTGTCTTTCTGAAAGATTTAAAGGCATCACATTACAGTGATATATGCATATCCATGTTTATAGCAGCACAACTCATAATAGCTAAATCTTGGGAGTGGTGTATATGTCCATCAAGAGAGGAATGACTGAAGAAAATGTGGTATGTGTACACAATGGAGTGCTATTGTGTCATAGTACGTGATAAAATTGAATCATTTGTAGGAAATTGGATACACCTTTAGACTATAATGTTAAGTAAAATAAACTGGATACACAACATTAAATATTGCCTTATTTCTCTTATATGAGAAACCTAAAGTACAGTGAGATAAAATATAAACAGTGGGAAACAGAGAGATAGATCCTATGCAAGTGGTAAGGGGATCAAGAGATGGACGGATGAAGCAAGGGTAAAGAAATGCAAGAAAAGTTTTAAAATGTGTTATGCCCATGTTCTAGTTCTTCGCAATGAACGCAATCATTACCTACTAAAAATGTACTCATAAAAATAAAACTTAAAAAAAAATCAAGCTTCCTTGGCCTTTGGAATAAGCAGTAGGGGTAGACTATTCTGAAAATTGTTCTGTGTTGGTTTCCACAGCTCCTCATTTGAATTGAACCGTGGCTGCACTTAGTGACTTGTTTGATGAACTACTCCTTCCACTTCTAGTTTTAACTCTCTTTCTCCCACTAGGGCTTTTTGGGTCTACTTTCAAATTACTTGCGTTTGATCCATTAAAAAAAATCAAACTAAGGTTATATTCCTGGAGTAAGTAAATCTATGAAGTAATCCAGTAATGAATTTAGATTGATCAATTCTCAAATCCTTGAGTTTGATGCAGCTTCCCTACAACCTTTATATGTCTTACACTCTGCTTTCTTTTATCCAAAAATACAAATAAAAAGAAGAAATATTTTATTTTATAAACCTCTTACTTTTCGTCCTGAATTGCACAATGCTTGAAAGCAAGTTTTCATGTTTAGGACTGCATAATCTTAATGTGAAAAAAACTAGGTAAATAATAAAACCTGAATAATTTTAAACTACTGGTCTCAAAGCCTCTATACAATGATGGCTTTTATGGCTCAGTGTTGCCAAAGGATAAAGATACCATGTTTACATTCACAAAATAAACAATTCAACAACTCATGAAGGGCGAGGTGCTTTTATTCCAAATCAACAGACCTACTTGAACAGATTTTCAATAGTTGTTACTAATGGTTGGCATTTTTTTGGACTTATGTATGTTTTCTGATGGTGCTACATTAATATTTCAACTTCACACTACCAAACGGCATTTTCATAAAGGCACTGAAAATACAAGGTATAAGAACTCTCTTCTGCTCTATGTGAAGAAGTTAGTAGGATAATGCTGAGGGTCCTAAATACATTTGTGTGCTTGGTAAGTATACAACAGAGAAAAATAAGATGTGTTGCTATAAACAACAGTGATGTTTGTATGTCCCAAATTCAACTATTCAATTACCATGTTTGACTACATATCTTTCACCATTTTATTATTACTTTTTTAGTATGTGCCACTGCAAAATATTGTGTATCCTTCTAATATCATTCTAGATATATTTTAGTTCACGCCAGAACACCTCATACATTAGGAACATGAATGTCCATAGCTGTACTTGTAATAAACAAAGAACTGTAGAAAACTCAAATACCCACCAACAGGTGAATGAATGAAAATACCAAAGTCTCTACATGCAAGGTAATATCATACAACAAAAAAGGGACAACATCAATGAATCCTGAAATCATTTTAAGTCAAAGAATTAGACCCAAAAGGTTCTATACAGTTTGTTACATTTACATGACATTCTAGAAAAGGGGAATCTAATCTGTTAGAAAAGCACATCAGTGGTTGCTGAGAGACAGGGAAGAGCTAAGTGTAAAGGTACAAAAGGGAAATGTTTGATGTGATATACTGAGTGTGATCATAGTTACATGAGTTGGAAAGTATTTCAAAACTAACTGTATATTTAAACTGGCACATTTTGTTGTATGTAAATTAATCCTTAATAAAGTTGTTTTGAAATAAACATATTTGCATCTTGTACCAAAACTTTATTTAAATAAACAAGCCAATTACTACAATTAAACTATCAATGTACTAAGAAAAAGAGACTTGGGTAGTTATATTTTTCCAGGTGTCAGGCAGAATTAAGCATCTTCTTGTACCATAAGAACTTGCAGGATGCCTGAGACTCAAGAGAAACTGATACTAGAATGAACATATTTAGAAGATGAGATATGGGAGGGATACATAGAGGGGAAGAGAAGAAAGGGGTAGAGGAAAACAAAAGCATATTTGACTCACTTCAGAATTTTACCTGCTGACAAATAATATTATTTTTCTATTATCAATTTGGCCACAACCAGGGATATCAGTTGGGTTTGTGTGGTGAATAATGAAGGATAAGGATGTCAAAGCATAGAAATGCATCCCTAGGTAATGCTTTTCTTTTGTTTGCTTGCTTTAGGTTTTTTGTGGGGGCATTAAAGATTAAATTTGGGGCCTTATGCATGCTCAATAAGCACTCTACCAATGAGCTACAGCCTCAGTCGTTGACAGTTTTTAAGGTCCTAAGTTTAGAGATATATTGTAATTTGCTGTGAAGGCAAAGAAGATTAGTATTTCTGAAACTTTTGTGAACATAAGAATCACTTTCAGATCAAGTAAACATGCAGAGTGCCACCACAAAGATCTTGATTCAGAAAGAATAGACTGGAGCTGAGATTTTGCCTTCCTAGCAAGTTTTTGAGTGATGTTGATGTTGCTAGTTAAAGGACAATATTTTGAGTAGGCCTGATCTACAGACTTAGTGGGATCCCAAATCAAGGATGGATTTCATACTTAATTATTGCTGAAATTTGTTCTAGTTTCATAGCCAGAGCATGGAGGTTTAGAAGTTTTCTGGTACAGATAATAAAGGACTTATTCAAGCGACCTCTGAATGTGCTCCTTGTTCAAAATTTGGTCATTGTTTAAAAGAACTTCTAAGGATTTGTTGGTGAGATGAAGTAACTGAGCATATGAAAATAGAGCTTGGTTGCTTATTATTTCTTTCTTAGAAATGCCATTTTTTGGCTGTTCAGAGCACTCCTGTCCTGCAGTCAGAATGTGAGAGTTGATTGAGCCCTTTCAGATGAAAGTTAAGGATTTTGTGGTCCCCAGAATATGCAATTAATGAGCTTCACTGTACTGACATTTTTAATGTCAACATTGCCAACAGCAGATGGAGATGTCTCCATTTAGTGTCTGTTTCCAATTAAGACCTTTAATTTATGATAAATGAATACATTTCAATCATATCTGCCTTGCATTCAGTGTATGCTTGGTTGATCAACTATAAAAGCTGCTGAGAATGTTTTGGCACATAATGAGCGAATGAATCATCCTACAGGAAGAAGACTCACTGTTTTAAATACTTACATTAAATGCTTACACTAACCAGAAAAACTTAGAAAAAAAATAAAAAATGAGTTTAGTTGTTTTTTCATATATATATATATATATATATATATATATATATATATAAAGATGGAAGAGAAAAGGTACATGTAGATATTTTCACTGAAACACCAACTCTGTAAGCATTTAGATATTTTCTTCCAGTCTTTGAAGATATATAGAATCATTTAGTTGGTATAATTACATATTGATTCTTGAATTTTTCAACTAAGTTACCCTAGCTTTATTTTCCCTATGTTTACATAGACGGTTCTGGTTATCTATTGCTTCATAACAAATCACCCCAAAATTTAGTGTTTCAAAACAAGATTAATTTGGTTTAACAATCTGCAAATGTGACAAAGTTTGGTAGGGACATTTGGCTTCTGTTCTCTCAGCATTAACTGGGACATTTCAAAGTATGGTTCTAGAACCATCTGATGGCTTGTTCCTCACATGCATGTTGGTACATGCTAATTGTTGGCTGAAACATTAGTTTAAATTATCAGCAGAAATACCACATGTGTCCTTTTCAAGCTGCTTGGACTTCTTGAAAATGGGAATTTTCTAATTTCAAGGAAAGCTTCAACTGAAAGAAAGTTTAGTGGGAGCTGTATTGTCTTTTATGATCTCTCTTCAAAAGCCACATAGTGTGACTTCCAAACATTTTATGAAATATTGGAAAATACTCTATCAAGTGAATATAGCAAGCTTAAAAGTTCCACTTATAGAGATACATTCAGGTTGTTTCCACTGTCAGATTGCAAATAACAGTTTTACTGACCGTACCTCCTACAAAGAATTACATGCTGCCTTCAACCTTATTTTCAAAAGACTTGTGTTATACACATAGGCACTTAGTAAAGGTTTTAAAAGTTCTAACATAATCAGATCTAAGTTGAAAGGAGATTCTCTTAAGAACTAAGGCTGCCTTAGTAGATAATGACCTTAGAAAGAGATGGGAGAAGCAGGTAGTTGTTCCTACTGTACAATCTGCAAGAAAACAGTTCATCTCAAACAGTAAAATTTACCCTGTGAGTCACAAAATTTTCCAGTTTAAGACAGACTGTCAAAACCAATATTTCAGTCTTTGGAATTTCCAGGTGTAGGGGCTAGATAGCTAATGCCCCAATGGAAAGGGGTAGGTGTACACATGCAGATTGAATATGGTACTAGTTCTCCCCTAAGGTATGTGGGGCCCTAAACAAATATTTTTATAGGGTTTCAATCTACATATACAATTTTGAATCATTTGCAGGAAAAAAGAAGCACCTTGAGATCATAATACAAAGTGAGATAAATCATACACAGAAAGTTAAATATATCACATGGTTTGTCTTACATGATAAACTCAATATATTTAATTTAAAGATCAAAATAAAACATAAGTTATAGGAAACGGGAGTAGGACTTTTGCAGATGGAAGGGACATCTAGGGATGGAGGAAGAGGGGAAGGGAATGTAAGAAGGATTAAGATATAATATGTATGTGTAACAACTTCCAATGGTGAATGTATTCATTATGTATCAAAATATATTCTAATAAAAGTAAATTTTTAAAAATGTGAAAAGTTTATGATAAAACTCATGGATCCATTCGATTTGATATTGACTACTTAGACTTATAAAGAATAGGCATTTATACATTTGTTAATCTTCCAATCAGAGCATATAGGTCTTTTTGTGGCATCTAAGCACCATCTCTTTCTATTCACGTGCAAGCATCATCTATTCATGTTCTTTATTGTCAAATATGCCATTCCTGGATAACTTCATCTCTCTCACCAGGAGAAAAAGATAACAAGACTGTTTCAACCTTGACACCATGACTTTTCACTCTTTGTATTGAAATAATATCATCTTGCCTCTGTAGTTTTCTAAGATCTTTATTTAATGGCGGTCACAACGGATTACTGTGATGATTCTATATGTCTATTTTGCTGCCCATGAATACTGGCTTCCAGTGACTCTCTCAAAGTTTGTTACTGTGTTTTATTAATGATAACCATACATGCAAAACTTATGCAAAGTATGCAGGAAAATGTGAATGATAATTCAGTTTCTGGTTACAGTAAATTTGCATTGCAGAATTTTATTTTGTGCCAATCTACCCAAGAGTTAAAGTCTAAGTCCTTCTAATATCCGGAAGATTCTCCATCATCTGACTTCAAGTCAGCTCATTTACCTCATCCCCTCCTACATTTCCCCTTTTCTATTTTACTTCTGTCAAATTGGACTGATTATTTTTCAACAACACAAAGCATGCTATTGCCTCAGAGTTTTTACTTCTACCCTTGCCAGCTCACAGAAATACTCTAAACTCACTCTCTGGATACCCTCAGCTCAGTATATATTAAAATATCCCCTTTTATTGAAGCCTTTCCTGATACTCTGTCTACAATTCATACCTCCCTATTTCCCTTCTCCCTTCTTTACATTATTATTTTCTTTAGCAGTTATAACCATATAACAAAATTGCATTGATTTTTCTTGTTTATTTCCTGGAAGTCCCGTTAGGGCAGGAATTAGTGTCTGTTTTGCTTTCCAGTGTATCCTTAGCACCTAGGAGAGTTCCTGACACAGTATGTACTCAGTAAAGTTGTTCAAAGGAGTATAAAAATAGCACAAATTGAAGGCCAAGTGGGCAATATTCTACAATTTCCATCTGCCAAAGAATATTTGACACTATTTTATATATTTTGTAATATGTTTTAAATATTGTGCATAAATTTCCACTTGTAAAAGCATTTATTACACAAGAATCAATAATAGTAACAATGATAGGGTTGGAAATACACTGTGTTAGACCAATATTTTCATATTACTTATGGTAGAAACTGAGAATGACAGGTGAAGAGACTTGCTTGCTTGCCTAATTCTTATAATTGAACTTCCACCACCTCAGATTAGGATGTTGTGAAGCCTAAGTGAGGTGGAGGGAGACAGTGCAAAGCGAAGGTTTGAGATATCACTAGACACTGTACTATTCATCACCACCCCAGTGGGATACAATCAAGAATGTAGAAAGCTTCTTCAAAGCAATGTTGATATGACTTACAAATGATGGTAATAAGAAATATACAGGTAGGAACACTGAAGCACATTTATAGCTCACTGCTAATTAGATGAAGAAATCTGACTCTTCTAATTAAGGAAACAAAAATGCAATAGGGTATGTTATAAAAACATAAAGCTTTAAAAGTCAAGGGTTGAGTATGAAGTACAAAAAGATATTTTAAACATAATCATAATGTTAATAAATAAGATTTAATAAAGCTATATCTTTAATGATCAGATAATTCAAGAAAGAGCAGAGGGCCAAATTGCTCTAAAATTCCAATTTAATATTTTTGAGATTAGAGTAATTTGTAACTTCAGTGATTTTACGCATATTGTGCTTATTTATCCCTGAAAGTTATTTGTCATTTTACGTTGCGTTTTGCCTACAAATCAGTTCTTCCCCTAAATCAAGATTCCCTCAGGAGTAAGTTATGGTGAAAATAGTCCTTTAAAAGTTAATACAGGTAGCTGACTTGGTATCCTGCTGATGTTTTTTGTTGACTGTAGTGTTGTTTCATTTTGTTTTGTTTCTGCAATACTCAGGATTGAACCCAGGGCCTTTGCACTGACTTGCATGCTCAGCTCCTTTTTATATTTTTTATTTTAGGAAAAGTTCTCACTAAATTGCTAAATTACATTGGCTGGGCTTGAACTTGTGATTTCCCTCACTCCACCTCCCAGAATTCTGAGATTACAGAAATATACCCACATGCCCAGCTTGTTAATGGTGTTTTTTAATTTTTATAAAACATTTGGTTTTTTACTCCCTAAAAATTACACACACATATGTGAATATACATAGTTTTTTACATAAAAATGTAATAATTTAACTTTTTCTCATTATTCACAATTTTTACTACTTTTTAAAAAAACAAAACAAAAAAAGGACAGAAATGATACAGAATTTCCAAAAATAGAAGGAAATTAACACTAGTTAATATATCGTACATTGTTATCTTAGAAGTAGTTTTCAGGTTACAAGATCTAGGCATAAAAAAAATCAAAGAATCAAACAATGAAACACAAACTGTTCTTTTCAATGAACTTACAGAGATTAGTAGTATAGTTATCTGTCTTGTGTATATATACATACACACACATATATATATGTATATCTATATACATATAATCTTTTCCTTTCTCTTTTTTCTCCTTTCTCCTATCCCAGTTGTTCTTTCTTTTTGAGCACTTTCTTTCCATTTTCACAATATCTATTGTATATTTTTGATCTTACTACTCTGTCAGGTTTTTTTACACTAAGACAATATGATATTTACACATGCAAGTTTGATTTATTTCACTTACCAGTATGATCTCAATTTGCATCTTTTTACCTATAAAAGCCTCACATTTATCCTTCTTAATAGCTGAATAATATTCCATCATGTAAAAATATCACATTGTTTTTATTTCATGGATGGTTTCCAAGATTTACCTCTTAAAAGGTGTGCTTAAAAGGTGTGCTATAAACATGGGTGCATGTGTATTGCTATGGCATGATATTTTCAGTTCTTCTGTAAAAATGCCCAGAATAGGAATTTGACTATTAATGTAACAGAATCACCTAAGAAAAGTATTGCTTAATGCCTTTACTTTTGCCGTGGTTTATTTTTTTCTGATTCTATTAAAATTAAAGTTAAAATTTGTGTAAAATATTAGCAGTGGTTGTCTTTGAATGGTATAATCAAGAGTTTTAAAATAAATTATCTCTAGGTTTCCCAAAATGTCTTTCTAATCAACATTTATTAATTTCCTTAATCAGACACTTGCTACTTTCTATAATATTGTTATATAATTTTAAATAACAAAATGTTAAGTTCATTAAGTAAAATATATATATGAAATACATGCATATGAATAAGAAATTGAGGTTTAATCTTGTTTATCCTTTTAGGTTTTATCTAACAAAGAGGATTTGCTTTATTTCTGGTTGAAGACAGATCTAATAGAAGAGGCAGGACTTTGGTAAAGAAGTTTCGAACTTTCCTCTCCTGTCTTTCAACTTAATAAGGGGCATAAACTCTCTAGTTTCCTGTGATGAGCTTATTATAACAATGACAAGACAGGAGGAACTGCAGTTATGAGCATCATAGGCAGCAGGTGGTGTGGGTCTTGCTAATACTGCAAAGTAGAACCTCTCTTCACTGCTTCTCATCTTTCCTTTTGGTTTCTGAGAACCCAGACTCAATTGTACTTAAGGTAAAATTCTAAGGGACTGATCTCAGAAAATTAAGGTTAAAAGGATATTTTGAATTTCATGAATATTCACTTCTTTTTTATTTTACAAAGCAAAATAGAAAAAAAGAGAGAAATGATACAGAATTTCAAAAAAGTAGAAAATTAACACTAGTTGATATATTGCATATTGTTATCTTAGAAGTAGGTGTTTAGGTTACAAGATCTAGGCACAAAAATAATCAGTCAAACAATGACAGCACAAACTGTTCTTTTTGGTGAACAGATATTGGTAGAATAGTTGTCTATCTTGCATACACATACAAACATACATTTATATATGTTTACCAACATACATATAATCTTTTCCTTTCTTCCTTTTCTCCTTTCCCTTACCACAGTTTTCTTTTCCTTTTGAGTATATTCTTGCCTTTCATTATTACAATATGTACTGTATATTTTATTTATTGATTTTTATACTAGGGAGACAATACAATATTTATAAATGTGAGTTTGATTTATTTCATTTATGATTATGATCTCAAGCTGCCTCAATTTACCTATAGGACCCATTGATTGTTTAGGAGTGTATTATTTATTTTCCTTGTGTTTATGTAGGTTTTTCAGTTTCTTTTGCCATTAATTTTGAATTTCAGTGCACTATCTTCAGTAATATGCAAGGGATAATTTCAATCCCTTTGCACTTACTTAAGAATCTTCTATGGGGTAATATATGACATTTTAGAGAATGTCCCATGTGCAGCTGAGAAGAATGTGTATTCTGATGCGGTTGTGTAGAACAATCTGTAAACATTTACTAAGTCCACTTGCTCACAGGTTTGATTCAGTATTGTTATTTCTTTGCCAACTTTTTGTCTAGTGGACCTAGCTCTTTGTGACAGTGGGGTATTAAGGTGCCCTATTACAATTGTGTTACTGTGTATTTGGTTTTTCACATCTATTAGTATTTGTCTTATATTGTTTGGTGCCCTTGTATTTGGTGCAATTGTATTTATAATTGCTAGCTATTCCTCTTGAATTATTCCCCTAACAAGTATACAGTGACCTTAGAATTGCCTTTGCTATTCTAGGTATCTTCTGGTTCCAGATGAATTTGTTGCATATGTTGAACCATCCCTGTGATTTCTCTAGATCTATGAGGTATGTTAGTGGTATTTTGATTGGGATTGCATTGAATCTGTATAGTAATTTTGGGAGAATGGCCATTTTCACAATATTTGTTCTTCCTATCCATGAACAGGGGATGTCTTTCCATTTTGAGGTCTTCTTCGATTTCCTTTTTCAAAGTATTATAATTTTCACTGTATAGCTCTTTTACTTCTCTCGAGAGATTAATTCCTTATTATTTCATTTTTTGGATGCTAGTGTAAAGGGTGTGGCTTCTCTTATTTCTCTCTCAGTACTTTTGTTGTTAGTGTATAGAAATGCTATTGATTTTTGAGTATTGACTTTGTATCCAGCTACATTGCTGAATTTATTTATTATATCTAGAAGTCTTTCAATAGAGTTTTGGGGGTCTTCTATGTAGACTATCATGTCATCTGCAAATAATGATAATTTAACTTCCACTTTCCCTATCTTTACTCCTTTTAATTCTCTTTCGTGTCTTATTGCTCTGGCTAGAATTTCCAGTACTATGTTGAATAGGAGTGGTGACAGGGGACATCTTTGTCTTGTGCCTGATTTTAAGGTAAAGGCTTTCAGTTTTTGACCATGAATATGATGATGGCTGTTGGTTTGTCATAGATGGCCTTTATCATATTGAGGTAAAGACCTTCTATTCCAATTTTCTGTAAGGTTCTTATCATGAATGAGTGTTGGACCTTATCAAAAGCTTTTTCTGTATCTATAGAGATGATCATGTGGTTCTTCCTTTTGGCTCTATTGATATGGTAGATTACACTTATTGATTTGCATATGTTGAACCATCCCTGCATTCCTGGGATGAATCCCACTTGGTCATGCTGTATAATCTTCTTGATGATTTGCTGCATCCTGTTTGCCAATATTTTATTGAGAATTTTTGCATCTATGTTCATTAGGGAGATTGGACTATAGTTCTCTTTTTTAGTTGAGTCTTTCTCTGGTTTTGGTACTAGAGTGATATTTGCTTCCAGGAATGACTTAGGAAGAATTGCTTCCCTTTCAATTTCATTGAAGAGTTTCAGGAGTGTTGTAATTAAGTCTTCTTTGCATTTCTTGTAGAATTCTGCAGTGAATCCATCTGGTCCTGGACTCTTCTTTGTAGACAAGAACTTAATTACACTTTCAAGTTCATTAAGAGAAATTGGTTTATTCAGCATTTTGAAGCAACAAAGGCAAGGCAGGAGGTATCACAATCCCAGATATGAAATTATACTACAAGGCTACAGTAATAAAATCAACATGGTACTG
>PVJX010032357.1:0-20473 GCA_004027295.1 Dolichotis patagonum
GAAAGCCCTGGAATTCTTTCACTATATGTATGGCTTTATACTATTGTGTTATGTTTGATATTATTGTAATTGAAACTATGCTCAACTATAGCAGAGTAAGAGATATGGTGTTAGATACTGTTGATGTCCAGTTGACTTAATGTAAAGTACTGTGTTGCCTATGTTGTCCTCTTCTGATCTGCTCTGTACTGCCCCCTTTCGTTTTATTCTCTTTTAAATAATAAAAAAAAAGAAACAACAACAAAAAAAAAACCTCACAAACACATGGAAACTGAGTAATACACTCTTGAGCAACCAGTGGATCACAAAGGAAATTAAAGAAGAAATTAAACAATATCTACAAGCAAATGAAAATACAAACACAACTTACCAGATTTTGTGGGATGCAATGAAAGCAGTCGTAAGAGGAAAATTTATTGCATCGAGTACCCACATCAGGAAGACAGAACAAACACAAATAAACCACTTGATGCTACAACTCAAACATCTTAAAAAAGAAGAACAAGCCAAGCCAAAAGCCAAAAGGAGGAAGGAAATTATAAAGATCAGAGCAGAAATTAATGCAATAGAGACTAAGAAAAGAGTACAAAGGATCAATGAATCAATGAGTTGGTTCTTTGAAAGAATAAATAAAATTGATAAGCCCCTGGCCAACCTTCCTTAAAAAAATTAAAGATAAAACTCAAATTCATGCAATAAGGAATGAAAAAGGTGAAATTATTACAGACTTGGCAGAAATACAGAAGATCAGCAACACCTAATTCGAAAACCTCTATTCTCATAGGTTTGATAACCCTGAAGAAATAGACAGATTCCTAGATACATATGAACCACTGAAATTGGATCAGGAAGATGTAAAAATGCTGAACAACCCAATTTTTATTACTGAAATTGAAAATGTATTTAAGTCCTTGCCAACAAAGAAGAGCCCAGGCCCAGATGGATTCACTGCAGACTTCTACAAGAAATACAAAGAAGACTTAATTCCGACACTCCTCCAACTTTTCAATGAAATGGAAAAGGAAGCAATTCCTCATAAGTCTTTCCTGGAAGCAAATATTACTCTAGTACAAATAACAGAGAAAGACCTAACTAAAAAAGAGAACTATAGGCCAATTTCCCTAATGAACATAGATGCAAAAATTCTCAATAAAATATTGGCAAACAGAATGCAGCAAATCATCAAGAAGATTACACACTATGACCAAGTGGTATTCATCCTAGGAATGCAGGGATGGCTCAACATACACAAATCAATAAATATAATTCACCATATCAATAGAGCCAAAAGGAAGAACCACATGATCATCTCTATACATATAGAAAGAGCATTTGATAAGGTCCAAAACTCATTCATGATAAGAACCTTACAGAGAATTGGAATAGAAAGTCTTTACCTCAATATGATAAAGGCCATCTATGACAAACCGACAGGCAGCATCATATAAATGGTCAAAAACTGAAAGCCTTTACCTTAAAAACAGGCACAAGACAAGGATTTCCCTTGTCACCACTCCTATTCAACATAGTACTGGAAATACTAGCCAGAGCAATAAGACAGGAAAGAGAAATAAAAGGAGTAAAGATAGGAAAAGAAGAAGTTAAATTATCATCATTTGAAGATGGCATGAAACTTTACATAGAAGACACCCAAACTCTATTGAAAGACTCCTAGATATAATAAATAAATTCAGCAAGGTACCTGGATACAAAGTCAATACTCAAATATCGATAGCATTTCTATACACTAACAACAAAAGTACTGAGAGAGAAATAAGAGAAGCCACACCCTTCACACTAGCATTCAAAAAAATGAAATACTTAGGAATTAATCTCACGAAAGAAGGAAAAGAGCTATACAGTGAAAATTATAATACCCTGAAAAAGGAATTCGAAGAGGACCTCAGAAAATGAAAAGACATCCCCTGCTCATCAATAGAAAAAACAAACATTGTGAAAATGGCCATTCTCCCAAAATTATAATACAGATTCATTGCAATCCCAATCAAAATACCACTAACATACCTCATAGATCTAGACAAATCACTCCTAAAATTCATCTGGAACCAGAAGAGACCTAGAATAAGAAAGGCAATTCTAAGCAACAAAGGCAAGGCAGGAGGCATCATAATCCCTGACTTGAAATTATACTACAAACCTACTGTAATAAAATCAACATGATACTGGAATAAAAACAGACCTGAAGATCAGTGGAATAGATTGGAAGATACAACCACAACCACAAACTCACTCAACTGCCTTATCTTTGATAAAGGGGCCAAACATCCTTGCTGGAAGAATGACAGTCTGTTTAACAAATGGTGCTGGAAAAACTGGCTATCCATTTGCAGAAGACTAAAACTAGACCCATGCCTATCACCATGCACTAAACTAAAATCTAAATGGATCAAAGATCTAAATATTAAAAAAGAAACACTAAATCTGCTGAAAAAAATGGGGTAAAAATCTCAAAGATATTGGGGTAGGTAGAGAATTCATGAACAAGAATCAAACTACACGGGAAATAATTCCCAGAATCAATAACTGGGACCACATCTTATAAAAGAGTTTCTGCATGTCGAAAGAGATTTCCAGCAGAGTAAAAAGAAAACCCACAAATTTGGAAAAAAATCTTAATGGACAGTCCCTCAGATAAAGGACTTCTGTCTAGAACTTATAAAGAATTTTAAAAAATCAGACCCTCAAAATTCAAAGACCCAATCCAAAAATAGGCATCTGAAATGAATACACAGTTCTCAGATGAAGAAATACGAATGGCAAACAAATACATGAAAAAATGTTCATCATCATTAGTCATTAGAGAAATGCAAATTAAAAGAACACTAAGATTCCATCTCACTCTAGAAAGATTGGCCAAGATGAAAAACCCTACCAACAACAAGTGTTGGAGAGGCTGTGGGGAAAAAGGAACTCTTCTGCACTGTTGGTGGGAGTGTAGACTGGTGCAACCACTATGGAGGTCAGTCTGGAGAATCCTCAAAAAGCTGAGTCTGGAGGTCCCATTTGACCCAGCTATTCCACTTCTAGGCATATTCCCAGAAGATATGAAAACATCATCCCACAGTGATATATGTGCACCCATGTTTATAGCAGCACAATTTGTAATAGCCAGATCTTGGAAACAACCTAAGTGCCCATCAACTGAGGAATGGATAAAAAAGTTGTGGGATTTCTATACAATGGAGCACTACTTAGCTATAAAGAATGATCACATTGAGATATTTATAAATAAATGGACATGACTTGAGACCATACTCATAAGTGAAATAAACCAAAATCAAATGTGCAAATACTGTATAGTCTCCCTAGTATGATAGTTGGTAAGAGTATATAAGATTTTATTCTAATCATGAGTCCCTATCTCATAGCTTTGAAGGCTTTCAATGTTTTCATTCATCAGTTGGAATGGTTTTATCCTGTTTTGTTTGACTTTATTATACATGATGCTATGAACAGCTGTTTTGAAGAAAACAAAACATTATGACTGCTATTGCTGATTTAATACTGTCCTTAGAAGTCCTACCAAGCTTCTATTCTTCTATTTCCATTGGTTCTATCTATCACATTGTGTCTTATTGGCATTTGAATATGTGTGAAAGTATAAACAAAATTTGTTATTGAAAATGAGATAATATAGTACCCATTGATCATTCTCTGTTAATTGGTTCAGAATGCCCTGTAATTCTTTCACTCTTTGAATGGTTTTATATTTTTTGTTATGTTTGATATTATTGTATTTGAAACTATGCTCAACTAAATCAGAGAAATAAATATTGTGATAGCTATTGTTAATGTCCAGTTGTCTTAATGTTAAGTATTGTGTTGCCTATGTTGTTCTGTTCTGATCTGCTCTGTACTGATCTCTTTTGTCTCATTCTCTTTAAAATAAAATGGAAAAAAAAAGAAAAAAATGAGAAACTTCATAGCTTTTTCTTTCAATTAGATCTGTTCTATCTGGCTTTATTAATGTATAACAATGATATTTTATCATCCAAAATGTAGCTTTAAAGTGCAAATTCACATTAAAAAACCAAATACTAAGTTGTTTTACTTTTTAAATTTTATTTAAGGAGAAAAAACAAAAAAAAGAAAACAGAATAAAGGGTAGCAACAGTACAGAATTCCAAGGAAAAAAGGAAAAGAACAACAACAAAAAAATCTAAGAAATTATTACTTGAAAAATTACATACTGACTTCTTGGAAATAGTTGTTCAAATTACAAAGTTAAAACATGTAAAGTAGACATTCAAACAGTGACACTGTTAACAGTTCTGCTCCACGATCTGACAGAAATAGCAATATGATCATCCATCATACCCACTCAAATATACATGCAATTATATCAAAAGGGTAAAATTAAACACAACCAAACAGAACAAAGAGATCACAAGAAAGCAATGTAAGATACATAAATTTCAAAATGAGAGAATCAGAGATATTCACTGTCTATCATATTGACTCTTGTTTTCTTCCAAATAGTTGTTCATATTGTCACATACAGGGAATTCACATGAAACAACATAGTATGGAATTGATCTGTGCATGACGAAGAGGGCATTTCAGGTCTTCAAGACCAGACATTAGAGAAACCAAGAATGGCTGTCATAGTATCTCTCATTTTCCTCAAAACAGCTGTCCATACCTTCATGTTTGTTGAACTTAAACAAGACAAAGCAAGCTAGAATCACTTTGAACAAAAAGTGATAGTTTTGCTGGACTTCACATCATGACATTACGGAATCAGCACTGGGTATTGTAGTGTCTCTTTTTCTTCAAAGTAGTTGTTCATTTCAACATGTGTTATATAGTTGGTTCTCATAAACTGTTTATAAGCTCTACACATGCATGAGTCTTACATGTATATCTATCCTTTCTGTTTTAGAGGTAAAAACAAAACTAAGCAAGATAAAATAAAACAATTCCTAGAAAAGTATGAGGCAGAAAAGTCACATAAAACCACAATACAAGGTAATCTACAATGGTTACCATGATGTATCAGCAGTATATAACAACATTAATAAAAATGAAGCATTGGAGACATTATAAGACTTCAAAAGCAAGTAATAATCAAACCAGAGTGGGTATCTTAGTGAATCTTGTCATCTTCAGTGTAGTTGCCTATACTCTTAGACTTGATGCTATCAATGATAACAGATTTAAATAAAATCAGTCAATACAAAGTAGAATCTAACAAACCAGATTCAAATAAGATCAGTCATAATAAGACAGTATAAGTTATAAAGGGCTTCAGATTAAGTTGATAGGAAATTAGAGATGATTAGCATAAAATGTCCTCTTATTTTGGGGATAGCTGACCATGTCCTCATGTCTAGTGTAAGTAGACAAATGAGAACAGCATGTAATCCATCCAAGCAGAGTGGTGAGTGGTAAATTTTAAATCTTGTTACCCAATTAACAATATCCTCTGCCTCCCTTTTTTAGACAGTTCCTCCCTTTCACTCCCATGGTGTGCACTGCTTGTTTTGGTTCCCACTGCCTCCCAATATAGAGCATCTCAATGGACCCTATCTTCTGATCTACTCTGCTGTTTCTATCTGTTAATATTTCAAGGCCATCTATACTAGAGACTACAGCCAATCTTCTTTGCCTTATTTCTGCTATTCGGTTTTTCTGCCACTGGTTGTCTATTTTTCTGTTCTACTCCACTATCTGCCCCATTCATGGAGGCCTCTCTGCCACTGTTCCTGAAATGCTTGCATCCTTGTTCTCTCTCCCTAGAATGTCCTTCAGTATTTTTTGTAGGGTTGGACTGGTGGTCACAAATTCTTCCAATTCCTCTTTGTCATGGAATCATCTTGCTTCTCCTTTAATTTCTAGGGAGAGTTTTGCAGGATACATCAATCTGGGCTGGAGATTGTTCTCCTTCAGTGCTTGAATTACTTCACTCAAAGCTCTTCTTGACCTGATGATCTGTGTCGAGAAGTCTGCCGTGATTTTGATGGGTTTTCCTTTATAGGTGATCTGTTTCTTTTCTCTGATGGCTTTTAATATTCTGTTCTTATATTGAATTTCTGGGATCTTGATTATTATGTGTCTGGGTGTAGCTCTGTTTTGGTCGTAGGTGGCAGGAGTTCTGTATGCTTCATACATCTGCATATCATTTCTTTTTTCTATGCTTGGGAAATTTTCCTTAATAATTTCTGTGAATAGCCATTGTAATTCCTCTGTTTTGATTACTGCTTCTTCATTTACATACTTTATTCTTAAGTTATAGATCCTCTTGTCCTCTTCCAGTCTTTGTATCTTCACTGCCTGCTCCCTTGTTACTTTTAA
Organism: Dolichotis patagonum; assembly: GCA_004027295.1. Classification (NCBI taxonomy): domain Eukaryota; kingdom Metazoa; phylum Chordata; class Mammalia; order Rodentia; family Caviidae; genus Dolichotis; species Dolichotis patagonum. Next base: position 6,316 of record PVJX010032357.1, read on the forward strand.
GAGATCTTCCCTTTCATGATCACACATTGTAAGCCTGTGTTCAATTTTTGATAGTGTATGTTTGGTTTCGTTCAAGCAGTTTTGTCAGATTTCTATGGAGTCTTTAGTTTCCTGATAATCTCTTTGAATCTGCTTCATGAATTCTAGGGTTTTTTGTATTCTTCATTAAACATTTCTCTCCTTTTGTGTTCCTCCATTCTTCTGTCTGTGTCTTCTTGAGAGGTGCCCAGCCTTTCTTTTATTAATCTACTTATCTCTTGTTTAATTTGAATTAATATTTCAGTTGTGGTCCCACTTACAAGGTCCTGAAGCTATCTCTTTATGTCTGCTAACACTGTGTTAGATGTTGCATGTTTGCTGCCCTCAATCTCTTTTGTATTTACCTCTCCTGGATCAATGTTCTCAGGGTTGGGGGCTGGGGGTATTTTCTTATTTCTCCCTTTTGTCATGTTTTTGGTTCCTTCCATACAAGTGTACAGTGTAATTCCCAGACCCTTTTCTTGTTGGTTAAGGCTCCTCTAGAGGGCGCAGGCTAGGAGCTTTTGTCCTCTTCAATAGGCTATCAGAGATTAAAGTTCATGCACAGGCAGCGTGTGCTGGCTCCTCCCCTCCAGGCCAGTCAACCTTTGCAGGCCTTCACTGCGTCAGTGTGCGCTAATCTTAGGGAATTAATTTGTGGTGACTCACTGGGTCCCAGCCAGGGGCACGGCCTAGTCCAGGCAGATTCCACCAATCCATTCGGCGAGGGGATCAACCAACTGAAGCCACTTCGTTATGGAGTTAGGGCTGTCCTGCCCAAATCCAACATGTTGTACAGTTGGTGGTTTTCCCTTTCCCATGGGAGGATCTTATTACCATCACTCACAGTGTGTTGATGCCGGTCCCCAAAAACTGCTGGGTTCCCCGACCTCCGACTTCAGCACTGCTGCAGTGTGAATTCATGGTGTCTCTGGGTGGGTCACATGCAGGGCTGGTCAGGGCAAGCCGCATGCAATGCTGTTCAGCTCTGTGCTCTGGCAGCTCAAGCCAGTTGCTGCGGCGCAGATTGGTCACGTCTCCGGCAGGGATTCAGGTGGCTTAAGGAGGGCGCCATGCTCACTGATCTTAGCTTCACTAATGGTAGCCCCAGGACCTCATATTCGAGTGGTTTTTTGCACTTTAGTTTCTTCCTGGGTTGTGAGAGTCCATCTCTCTCTGTTTGGGTCTCTCCAGGGTATTTTATTCTGGCATTTGAGCTGTATCTCTCAGAAAGGGTCCCTCTCCTGCTACCTACTGGTCTGCCATCTTTGGACTTCCCCTCAGTTGTTTTAATTTACCTGTAATTATGGAATTTTTACCACTAGAATAGATAATCAAAAATTATTAACCAAAATAAGATAATATATGTAAATCTTGGGGGGTTTCATTTAAGCCTGACCTTAAGTGTTCAGTGGCAGTGACAACTTTTTGCTTTGAAATCTTTCTTCCCAAGTGTCAACTATAAATGATAACACAGAAATACCTGGAGGGGGATCTATTTCCTATGTGCTACATGAGAATTTAGCCAGTTTAGATAAGCAACCACTACATGAGTAATGGCTCATATGTTTAAGGAATTCCATAGGGATAAATGATTGATAGAATTGTGATTTTATTAAATTTGTTAAAATGCACTTCTGATTAAAAAGAAAAAAATCATATCACAGTTATCAATTTTATTTTTAAAATCATTTTTAGTGTTCTAATAATCACTACTTGAAGTGATTAAATGCCTTTTAAAGTGTGTTTTAGGCTTTTTTCCATGTAAAATATATTCCAACATCAAAAAAGTTCTTAATTTAAGTTTATGAGCTATAATACAATATAATTATATAGACTTCAATTTATTTTAGCCTTTTCCAAATGTTCGTGGCCATACCTTACAATTCAAAGAATAAGAAATAATATAAAGACAGACAAAATATATTTTAGTTCTCACTTGTATATAAAGATTTCCTGAGATAAAAAAGCATAGTATCTGTTTTCAAATAATTTAAACATTTGATAGATTAAATTACTAGACATAGTGAAATCCAAATTATTTCATACAACAAAACTAAAATACCAGTGTTTTTTGTTTCTTTATTTCTTTTGTTTTTTGTACTAGGGATCAAACTCAAGACCTTGTGCTTGCCAGAAAGGTATTTATGTTGCTGAGCTATACCCCCAGCCTTTAAAATATCACTTTTAAAATATTTTCCATGAACTGGATGCAATGACATTGTGGACTAGTTCCATCATAGATATAGCCAAAACAGGAGAAAATTTATACCTCATTCTGACTCAAACACCTAGAGCTTACATATATGTGTGTGTGTGTATTTTATATATTATATAATAATATAGTAATATATATTATTATTTTATTATTATTATTTTTAAAGTGATTGACAGGATAAATTATAGATGATACAGTTATAAAATACATGCTATATGTTCTAAAACATGCCTCTTATATCCTGGCTGAAAATTGAAAAAAAATCCTATTTATCATAAGCTTGTTTGGGGAGATTGCTAATTAGTTCATAGGGCAAATTCCTAGAATGACATAAAGTCTCAGTTTTAATCAGAGTTTAAATTATTATCCTCCATATTCTAGATTGTCTGAAATCAAAAGCATTCTCAGAATTGTATTAGTACTTGATTAGAAAACACTAGCATATTCCAAAAAGAAAACACATCATAAAGTGGGAAATGGAAAAGAAAACAATGAAAAGTAGAAAGGAAAAGTAGATACTTGATAGACTTCTGTACATGAAAACAGGTACAGAAAATTACAGAGCACAGAAAATATTTCAATAATACTTAAAAACTTTTAAACCAATATCTCAAATCCAGATTTATCAGCTGAAGTCTAGGTAACTAAGATTTTCATTGATTGTTAGTAATCTCACAGTCTAACAATCTTTGTTTTGAACATAATTATGCTCACTTTTTGGTGTCCAGCTGAAAAACATTGAACTTTTGGAATTTTAAGTAAGATATACACTTCTGAAATTGTTTTAACATGTACACACTCTCTCTAAATTTATTCATTTTTAGATGAATTGCCTTTTGCCCCTCAAAGAGAAACACAGAAAATTAAATCAGTTAATTTAATTAATTTTGTGGGACTCATGTGACAATGAGCCTGGAGCTAGCTGTAAATACTTTTATACTGTAGGTATTTCAAAATGTTATTTGTGTCCAGTAAGACAAGCCAAGCACTTCTGGAATGAGAAATTAAGGTATTGGATGAGAAAAAGGGAGTTATGCAACAATAAACCCATTGTCCTGATTGGCTATGAGTAAAATTAAGCTTCTTGGATTCAGAATGTTGCTATACTTTCCCAAGTCTTAAAGAAATGAGAATTTTTAGTTTTTACTTTTTCCTTTTAAAGTAGAGTCTTGGTTTAAAAACAAAACTACTGTATTACAGTGATAATTAACATGCTCAAGACCTTTTAAAAGTGTAAGCCTTTAGTTTCCTTTTTAAATAGTATTTTAAAATACCATAACACTATACATATCTATGATAATATATTGAATACTAGCAGATAAAATAATTTGGTACTATCAGATAAAATAAGTTACTATGTTAGGAGTTCAAGATAAAGACAGTATAACAATAACCTCATTTGCACAAAGTCCAGAGTCTACTACAGATTTCATTTATGTAAGACTTAGGCATTAAAAGTTTTAAGAATTTGTAACAACAAAAATTAGAGCTGTAATGTCTCCTTTATCTGTATGTTGAAACCACATAAACATCTGAATTTAGCATGAATGAAAGGTCTTGTCTAGAATTCTTACTGTCTTTTGTTAAAAGATAATTTCATATTCATCAATTAACATTTCTTATATTTTTCTAGTTAGAATTATCATTAGTTCAAGTCTTTAGTTTCCTATTTCAATGTTCTGAACCATGGAATTTTGAGATTAATTAGAAAAATTTTAAATTTTCATATGAGATCTGTGAGTTCCAGATTTTCATGAGGTAAGAATTTTCTGAATCTGTAAATATGTAATTTCCTTATCCTCACACATGGAGTGGGCAGTTTCAGAGGGACCAGAGATTATATCATTTTAGGTTTACCACAGAGAGGTAACTTACAACCAGGCAAATTCATCAAACATTGCACTGGAGAAAATATGCTCCCAAGACTAAAATTCAGAAGAGTTGAAGATCTTCCCAAAAATCAAAGAAATGAATGGTAGACCTATTTGGCTCTATTGCCATCCATCAAACAGAACCCCAATCCATCCCTTCTGCAATTGCATCAGTGTTATGAACATCCAGCTGGGTACAGCTAAGTGTACTGCATTGAGAGGTTCTAGTTACTTACTTTTAAATTTATGTTCCTGTCTGGGCATGAATTCTGTAATTCTATGACATGTGCATTATAATGACTCTTCTCCATCTAAATGGACCTGCCCTACTTATTTCTGCATATAAGAAGCTGAAGATGCAGTTGACCAACTGCAGTATTTTTATTTTATGACATGTTTAGAAATTTATGTAGACAATAAACAGTATATTTGAATTTTTTCTAACAAGAAGCAGAACTTTTTGCTGTATTATGAAACTGATCCTGTTAGCAAAAAACAAAAGAATAATTTTCTACTTTAACTGATGATAATTCAACCTGAAACCCTGTTTCTGAGTCTCTCCTTAGTTCTTTTTATAAGATTCAGAAAAATAATCCATGAGATGGATGCACTTTAAAAATCTTGAGGAATTGTTTGTTTATTCATTGTTGGCCTTTTCAGGTTGCAAACCAAATGTCCAAAGATCAATGGAATTTACTCATTTCCAACTATTTAAATATATTTCAATCTCCTATGAAGACTTAAAGATTAAAGTGTAGAAAGATTGGAAAGTGACTTTCTTTGTATCTGTTACCTGAACAAATGAAAAAATGAAGTTTCCTCACCACTGTCTTTTTTTCTACTCAAGCAGATACAGTAAAGATATACTGACTAACTCATTACCTGTCTCATTCCCATTTGGGCAACCTAACCTCACTGCAGTTTCCCATTAGCCTACTTTATTCCATATTCACTGTCTCCATTTTGTTCTTTAAGGCTGAATCCTTCTCACCTTGAGATTCCAACTCCAATATTAGTTCCTAGCCATTACTATTTGATTTTTATGTCAAACTATTCTTTATGGAACAGAAGTATCATCTTTCTTATTCATATGTGTAGTCCCAGTACATATCATGGTTCCTAGGTCACGGAATGTACTTAATAGGAAGGGAATGAACTGATAAGAGAATCAATTAGTAGATTCTCCCAATAGGCATCATTCCTTTGCACATTAGACATACAAAATTAAATCAGATAGATTGACTCAAGAAACTTACTGGACCAGAATAATGTTAGATAAATTTAGAATCCAAGATTTGCATTTTAGAAAGATTACTGTGTATGAATAGAGAATGAAAATAGATTGAAAATGAATACTTTAGTAAAGTAAGCAAGATATTATTAGGCTCTGAAGTAAGGCTGAGATATAGGAAGAGAAAAAGAAACCAAAGGTGAATTAATTCTGAGTACTGACCAAGTTAAAGTTGTGCACTCAGATGAAAGTTGTATGTATGACACATATGAGGGTGATATTTACTGAGATAAGAAGATAGTAAAATGACTGTGTTGCTGTGAAAATTTAGAAGGAGAGGAGAGAAATTGTGTATTAAGTTTCTAACATGTTGAATCAGAGTTGTGTGTTGCATATTGAAATTGAAATGTTTGGGGAAGTTTTAGATATTTATATCTTAGTATTCAAAACAGAGATGGGATTAAAATTTTGAATTGGACATCTTTGTTATACACAGAGCAAGTGCTAGAAACCATTAGTAAAAGAAATGAAGTGAAAGAGCATTGATAAAATTTAAAAGAGAAGACATGAAGGCTGAGAAGTAAATATGAAGGTGTTAAGTGCATCTTGGAAGTCACAGAACGCATGAAGCCACATTCTTGAGATGGCTGACTTAGCATTTGCTAAAGGAAGAAAAAATTTACACTGCACCTGGTTAAAGCAGTTCCCATAACAGCATAATTACAAAGTAGAACAGCCCCCTTGGGGAAGCCATGTGCTGAATGGGTGAGTTGGAAGACAGCCATAAACTACTATCTTCTATGTATCCTGAGTGTGTGTGCATGTGTGTGTCTGAGGGTGTGTATCATATTCTTTAGTAATGACTATGCTTTAAAGAAACAGAAAACCAACCAACTAACATTAACCAAAATGCAAATTTCTTTTATAAGAAAACATTGGAATTTGAGGTAATTTGATGGGATGGGGAAAATAAGGTTAAAGTTTCAGTTCAGCATCTACTGTATATCCATACCCTCCTCTTCTCCCCTAAAAAGTCTTTTTAATTTACAATTGATTATGTTGGAGTTATGAAAGTTTTAAGGGTAACATGTCTCCCTATGCTGTTAAAATTCAGAAGTCCCCAATGATTAAAACATTATAGTATTTAATATTTAATAGCTGATTTTGTCTTATATCTAGAACTCTGCTATTTTCCAGGTCACCAAATAAGAGATGGAGATTAATAATGAAGATGTAAAATCTGGAATTATTTCAGATATTGAGAATTTTGAATGAAAGAAAAAAGTTAAACATGCTCACAATTAAACATGCTATCTCTCTAAGGTTAGAAAGAGTTGCTCTCAGTATTGATACTGCATTTTCTGGAAGGATTTGAGATATATAGCAGCCCTTTTGTTTTGCACCTTCTATCCAAGAAGTGAATTAGAACTTTTTGAGAATGAAGAGAGTCATGTCAGTTAGGCTTAAAACATCTGGCATTCTATTTACCTACAAGTAGTTGTATACAACTATGCTGTCAGTGGCTGGACAATCTTTTTAAAAATTTAAAATTTTTCTGAGTAACAGTTAACTCAGGGACTATTTGAGAAAAATAGCTTTGTAAAAGAAAAATAACTTTTAAAATGATTTAAAACATTAACATTATATAGTCCATCTCATTATTTGTATTAGTATGTCTTCATAATGTCTTTAATAATATCTTATGAAAGCATGTCTTAATAATGTCTTATTAACGCAAGCTTGTTGGAACCTGATTGCCTTAGAGGAGTGTCTTAGCTAATTTTCTCATTGCTAAGACAAACTACTCAACACCCACGGTTAAAGGAGGAAAGGGTTTATTGTAAAGGGTTCAGTCCATCATTGCCTGACTCCAAGATAAGGGTAGCATGGGAGAGGGGCATCTCAGAGGAGAAATAGTTTGTGGCAATGTACAGAAGACAGAAGGCAGAAGGCACCAAGCAAGCAAGTGACTCCAGATTTTCTGTCCCTTATATCTTATCCCTAAGAGTGGGTAGCACTCACATTTTGTTGTTCTTCCTGTTGTTGATGTTGTTGTACCAGGAATCCGATGCAGGACCTTTGCTTGCCAGGCAGACACTGTGCCACTGAGCTGTATCCCTGGCCCCGGGCACTCACAGTCTTAATCCCAACATTGTATCCTTGACCCCAGCATCACACACCTTAGATCCAAGCACCTCTGAAAAGTCCCACCTATGGCCGGGTGAGGCTTTGGAAGGACGTCAAGACACAAACCATAAGAAAGTGTTTCTAAGTCTGAGTCTTAATATTGATTTATTGAGAAATAACCAGACAGACCAGATTTTTTCCAATATTTTTTTTCTACCAACCAATGAAATGACAATGCATTTCATTGTTTCAGGTGAAGTTTCATTCTTTCCTTTTTCTCCAGTTGAAAACTTGAAAGCACCTGTTTTTAAAAAAAGAATGAAAAATATATATTAAAGAAAAAAATTTTACCTTATTTATTCTTAAAAAAAGAAAAAGATAAACAATAAAACCAACTTTCAAAACAATTTAGTGGGAAAACAATGGTTGATACATTGTGTGTTATTGTCTAAATAGTAGTTATTCACAGTACAGGATATAGGCATGATATTTTGTGTAAACAATATTAGCACAAAGCATTCTTTTCAAAGAACAAATAGAAGCTAGTTGTATAATATTTTAACTATCTTGTATATGTATGTGTGTATGTATGTACTTTTTTCTTTTTCTCCTTTCCTCTTTTCCCATCAGTTTGTCTTTTCTTTTGAACAGCTTTTTCCCAATTCACAATACCTATTGTGCATTGCAGATCCTATTTACTTGTTCGGCTTCTCACAGTAGTGAGACAATATGATTTTTACACGTATGGTTCTGATTAATCTCATATGTATGGTCTCAAGTTGCATCCATTTACCTGTAACAGTCTCCAGTTTACTCTTCTTTATGGCTGAGTTTTACTCCATTATTTAAAAAACCCATGTCTTTTTTACCCACTCCACAGTTGCTGGGCATTTGGATTGTTTCCAATATTTAGCTATTACAAATTGTGCTGCTATAAACACGGGTGTGCATATGTCACCGTGATACAATGTTTTTAATTCTTCTCAGAAAACACAGAAGGGGAATACCTGGGTCAAATGGGACCTCTAATCATAGTTTTTCGGGGAATCTCCACACTGATTTTCACAGTGGTTGCACCAGTAAACACTACCTCCAACAGTAGAGAAAGGTTTCTTTTTTTTTTTTTTTTTTGTACTGGGGATAGAACTCACGACCACGTACTTGCAAGGCACTTATGTCGCTGAGCCAATTCCCCAGCCCCGAGAAAGGTTTTTTTCCCCCACAGCCCTACCAGTATTTGTTATTGGTTGAACTTTTGATGATAGTAATTCTTTCTGGGGTGAGACAGGGTCTCAGTGTTGTTTTAATTTGCACTTTTCTAATAATCAATGATGTTGATCATTTTTATATATTTATTTGCCATTTGTGTTTCTTCATCTGAGAAGTGTGTATTCATCTCAGATTCCCATATTTAGATTGAGTCTTTGAATGCGGAGGGCCTGATTTTTTTCAATTCCTTATATGTTTTAGATCTAAATCCTTTATCTGAGTGACAGTTGACTAAAATTTCTACCTACTTTTGAAGCAAGCTGGTACTTAGGTACAGGCTACCACTCAGGTAAATTATCTTATATACATTCCATGGAACACTTGATGCTATTATAACAATGATGTTCACGATTTATAGTTACTGAAATATATTTTGAAAGATAAAAGAAAGTTAAAATGAGTATGTGAAAATATGAGAGAAAATGAGAAAGAGGGAGACAGAGAGAGAGAGAGAAAGGGAGAGAGAGAGAAGGAGGGAGAGAGAGAACATTGGAAGATTATTTTCCCACAATTAAAAAATGTTTATCTTTGGAGAGTGGAATAAAGAGTGATTCTTAGTCATATTTAAATTTTTAATTTTAATAAGAGTAGTGAAACTATTATGAAAAATATCAATAAAATGTTAATTGCCATACATAGAATCAATATCCATATTAGTATTAATTACAAATAAAAGCTACACTGAAGTTAGAAATCTGAAAAAAGAAATAATGTGGTTATACAGCTTACTTTTCACAGCATCCTTCACTAGTTCCTTGTTTTAGATTGTATATAGTACAATTTCAAACAGCTTTTAAAATATTCCTAGTTATTTCCCCATTTTCATACCATTATTCTGATGATCTGATATGGGCTATTCTAAGATTCAACATGAATTCTGTATTTTGTTTATTCTCTCACTTTGCTTTTACACACTAGGTATCTTTAGGTAGCAACAAGCAAGTAAAAGAAACACAAACACAAGTCAGAGAACTCAGCAGAGACACTCAGCAGGCTGTTTTATTGCGCATAGAACCATAGCTTCAGTGGTATTTTATTTCAATGAATAAGATTTAACACAAACTTTAGAATTCCCATACAATTACTTTTATACATGCTCTTTTTATTCTTTTCTTTGTTGTAATCTAGTAGCCACATCAGTTCTAGCTCAGTACTAGATGGTCAGATGAAAGCAATGAACTAGATAGTATGCCCACATACAGCTAGTGCCAAGTGTCCCTAACCTATCTCCAGCTGAATTTCTACACTACTTTACTATGATCTATTTTTGGCAGGTCTGTGATGTTAGAGCTCCTAGCTATTCTAACTTATAACAAAAGAGCTCTGTACTAATTCTGTTAGATTACCTGCTCCACCCCATACTCCAATGCAGACAAACCTCATAAATCTATGAGTGTTTTCTGATTCCAGGTACTTTCACCTAATGTTTAGCCACTTCCCCAGCATTTGAGTTCTTCCTAAGAATTCTAATTCTAGAGTGGAAAAAAAAGTTTTGTTTTGATTTGTTTTTTTCAATAGGTAGCATTTGAACTGGGTCTTAAAAGAAAAGATGCAGATAGATTGGTTTCTACTTGGGGAAAGAACATCAAAAAGGCAGATAATATTCCCTGATGAAACCGAGCAGAATTATATTGATAATTTTTACATACTACTAGTGTCTAGGGCACCATAAGGAATAATTACAATAAATATATATAAAATAAAGTCAATGCTACATGGTGGTGATACTTGTAGTTCCAGCACTCTTGCATGTGAGGCAGGAGGATCATAGGTTTGTGACCAACCTGGAAAACATGGATACTTTAGTAAGGCCCTGTCTCAAAACTGAAAAAAATATCTCTTAAAAGGGCTGGAGATGAGGCTCTGTGCAGAGACCCTGGGTTCAATCCCAAGTATGGCAATAAATAGAAAGAAGGAAAGAAGGAAGGAAGGAAGGAAGGAAGGAAGGAAAGAAAGAAAGAAAGAAAGAAAGAAAGAAAGAAAGAAAGAAAGAAAGAAAGAAAGAGAGGTGATCGCTCCTCCATATGCAGGTTGATATTTTTAGCTTCCACATATGACAGAGAATACGGGGTACTTGCATTCCTGTGTGTAGCTTATTTCACTAAACATGAAGTCCTCCATTCCTCCCATTTTACTACAAATCATAGAATATCATTCTTTTTATGGCTGAATAATGTTCCAATGTGCATATGATACATTTCTTTATCTATGTAATCTATTGTCTACCTTAAACTAAAAGAGATGAGCTCAAAGATTTCAAACAAAATAATCATAAGAGATAGAAACATTAGCCTTATTTTATCCATACACACTTTACACAGGTGTTAAAATTTTGCACTATGCTCCGTAAATATGAACACTTATTTTTTTGTGTGTTAATCAAAAGCTATCATAAATGTTTGAGACAGAGCTAGATGTTAAGCACTCCAATTATACATTGCATACGTATATAAAATTATCACATTGTACACATAAATATGTAAGATCTGTGGGTTTTAGAAGAGTTCTTTGCAGTGATAGGTAACAATGACTCCTCTCTCTTGAGTTAGTGTCTGCTTTGCAGCATACAACATAGTTAACAATACATTAACATTTTTAACCACAAAAAGGCAATGAAGTGAGTTCTAAATAGCATCATTTTACACAGGAGGAAAATAACACTTAGAGAACTAGAATTTGAACACAGATCTTTCCTACTCCAGAGCACAACTTTTACAGTGAATTGTTTGGACAAACACATTACGTCATCTGACACCCAGGGGATCTAAGTCCTACTTCTAACATTTCTTTCAGGGAAAAATAGGTTATAACTTCCAAAAAGTAACTTTAAAATAAGCTTCTAAAACATAACCTACTTAAACAAGATGGAATTGATGATATAGTTTTAAGTGTCCAATTTCCTTATACAAAATGATATTTTCTACAAAACAGATATGAGAATTTTTAACTTTCAGTCTATATCCTTGTATAACTTATTTTTTCATTCTACAATGTTTGAAAAATGTAACTGAGCATAATCTACCTATCATTTTTTTCTTTTCCATTAATTCATACTTCAATATGTAGCTTAAGGTAACAGTTAATATTTACAAAATAAAATATCTAAAACACAGAACATTACAAGACAATAATACTACATGAACTTGTCATTCAAACTTACCATTAATACCCATGCCTGGCTTCTGAATTTCTACTAACCTTCTACTTTTTAAACTTTTGCTATTTAGGCCTTCATTTTACAAACTTTTTTCCATTTGATAATGTATGAATTATTAGTCTTTTCCAAATAGAAATCACACATACACATGCATACAATCACACTCATGTACAGTGACATCTACAATAATTCCATTAATCACCATTCGATAACAATTTTAACATCATGCTAGGTAGAAAATTATGCTAATAGATGTTATGTTACTCCTAGGACTTGTGCTATCAGCACTTAGGGTCTTCTCAATATTCTTGCTAAATTAAGGATTCAAATACTCTTGTTAGATAAGGAGGACCTTCAAATGGGTTTATTGGGGGATTGAAAGTCTGCGCAGGCCAGCATCTTGGTGTGACTGTTTGGGACTGGTAGGCCCACCCTTCACCCCCAGGAAATCTCCGAGACCAGCATCGCAGCCTGACTCTGTAGGACCCGAACCTCTGGGACCCGCACAGTGGCCCGGGCTGTTTGGATTGAAAGTCTGCGCAGACCAGCATCTCAGTGCTACTGTTTGGGACTGGTAGGCCCGCCCTTCATCCACAGGGAACTTCCCAGAGATCGGCATCTGGGCCAGGTCTGTCTGGGCCTGTAGCCCCGCCCTTCACCCCCAGGAAATCTCCAAGAGACCAGCATTGCGGCCTGACTCTTTGGGACCGGGAACCTCCCGGAACCGCAGAGAGGTCTGGGCTGTTTGGATTGGGAATATTGTGGAGACTGGCATCTTGGCCAGGTCTGTTTGGGACCGGGAGCTTTGCAGAAACCAGCACTTTGGCCTGACTCTTTGGGACCTGTAGGCCCACCCTTCGCACACAGGGAACCTCCTGGAGACCTGCCTGGGACAAAGCATGGTGACCTGGCCTGCCTGAGATTCCACAGGCTCCGGAGTGACCACATAGCATTCGCCTTACAACTTAGGGAGCCAGGAGCCCACAGAGGGGAGTAAGGACCCTGTGAGGAAGCCAAGAGTCTGTGGGGGAGCCACTGCCCCTCCAGGAACTGAGGGTGCAAGAGGTAATTCACCACACATGCAGATAAAGCTTTGGAACACCGCTCAAAGCAAGGAAATATAGAAAAATGACAAAAGGAAAGATCAAAAGGCAGGCTCAAAGCCCTAGCCCTCCCTAAGAAAGCTTAGAAGCTGTGTACATAGAAGAAAAAAGAAGCCATACACCTGAAAAGTCTGAAATGATATCAAATGAAATAAATATGCAAATAAGGAAAGCTATGGAGAATTTCAAATCAGAAATACTTGCCCAGGTAAAAAAAGAATTGATAAAAATAGTGAAAGAAATAGTGAATGCATCTAGTAAAAACACAGCTAAAAAATTAGAGGAACAAAGCAAACAGATAGAATCCCTGAATGAATAATATAAGAAACAAACAGAATGCATAAAGCAGATTCAAAGAGATATACAGGAAATGAAAAATTCTATTGAAAGCTGTAAAAACGGCCTCAATGAAAGTGAAGATAGAATTTCAGACCTCGAAGATAAGATTGCAGCCAGTGAGCAGGAAAGACGAGATCTTTTAAAAATAACAAAGAATCAGGAAATAACAATTCAACACCTGCAAGATGATGCAAAGAAAAATAACATAAGATTAATAGGGATAAATGAAAAAGAAGGAGACAGCCCAAATGATAACAAGAGGATATTTACAGAAGTAATAGCTGAAAACTTCCCTAACATGAGAAGAGAAACAGACATCTGGATAAGTGAAGCATATAGAACTCCAAACAGCCATAACCAAAATAAAACAACACCTAGACACATAATAATCACCATCCCAGAAATCCAATATAAGAATAGAATACTAAAAACTGTTAGAGAGAAAAGAGAGATCACCTATAAAGGACAACCTATCAGAATCACAGCAGACTTCTCAACACAAACAATGAAATCAAGAAGAGCATGGAGTGAAGTATTTCAGATGCTAAAGGAAAACCACTTCCAACCCAGACTGACATACCCTGCAAAACTGTCCTTCAAAATGGGTGGAGAAATAAGATACTTCTATGACAAAGAACAGCTGAAGAACTTCATGAACACCAAACCAACCCTACAAAGAATACTGAAAGACATTCTAGATACACATGGGATAAAACCACCAAGCAAGGCAGACAAACAGAATGGAAAGCTAAAGACACAACAGCAGAAAGATAACATGTCAACAATAAACCAATATATAACAGTTACAACCATTAATGTAAATGG